>JAMQGT020012325.1:0-69390 GCA_024447675.2 Pterophyllum scalare | reverse complement strand
TATGTTGTGTAGCCCTTCCCTTGGTTCAGGTACCGTATTGCTGCAGAACAAGTACCACCAATCGCCAGCACTATCTGATCCTGTATGGAAATGTCACTTTAATGATGCACATATTGGATTTGCCGTCGGATGCCATTAAGTTAAATGAATGACCTTGACGTGACTTGAACACGCAGCCTTCTGATCTGGAGTCAGACGCAGTACCATTGCACTACAAAACGTGTGAAAAAAAAGTGAAGGGAAGGATGTGATCAGTTATCATTATCATTTATAGCAATTCACCAAAGTATTTTATTGAAAGAATGTGCTGTAATAAATAAACTTATAAACATTAGATCTTGTTAAGCTCAACGATAAGAGCACATAAGGAAGTCAGGAGATCTCATCTGCTGGTGAGCTGCATTACTTTCAAAAACTACCCTAATGACAATAAAAATAATTATATTTAAAATCCAGAAGTCACTGAAGGTAGTCTCCTTTATAGTAATACTAGTGTGCTATTCGCTGTTGTGGATGTAATTTTTTTGCGGCTGGTTGTTAAATTGAAACCCTAAAATGTTTTGTTTTGTTTTTTCATTTTTCAGGCCAATTTAGCTCAGTGTGGTGTTTATCTTTCACCCCACAGACATTCCACAGTGAATCGAAAATGCGTAATTATACTTTAGAATTTGCGTTCAGAAATCTTCTTGATTTCACCTGTCATCACAACTAATAATTGTCAGATTGACTCTTTGAAGGGATTTTGTTTGGACAATAATAATTTCACACCAGCTGCACTGCTTCTCACTCATGGAGAGAAACTGAATCAGTTTTTAATAACTGAGAAAGCTGCATATTATTTGTATTGTGTTGCCTTGTAATTTATCATGTGAAGATATTATCAGTTTAATTTTATCAAATGAATTTTAATGAAAAAGACTCATGTGGCTTTGTTCCAGCTTGTGATGAGTTTTACCTGCTTTGCTTTCCTGCTCTTGCAGAGACAAGTCTTCATGAGCTGCTACTTTCTCAATGTGCTGGCCTATCACATCAAAAAGCATCACAGATCCTCGTTTCCACGTACTCGACCCAGCTTGACAGCCGCATGAAGACAGTTTATACAGAAAGGTCACAGGTTTGATCATGGACTAATTCTATTCAAATCTGTAGCATACGTATGACATAATTATATATAAATAATGTACTATAAAAAAAACAAGAAACAATAAAACTTCTTCTCTAGTGCAAGAAGGAATAATTCAAAAACAGGACAGAGTCTTCTGTGTTATTTCCACAGTTCTTCAGAACATCCTACAGACCATTCTCTCACGTCTCTCATACACACAGACACACAAACTTGCGCATCTGGATGACTGCATACCTTCCCCTCCAGAGACGTCTCCTCATATCCCCACCATAAGCCTGCATACCAGAAATGGGCACACTGCATTCTCTTTACAAAAAGAAGATTTTTACAATGTTCCTATAAAGTGGTGAATGTCAGATCTGTAAACTTCCAAATTCCTAAAATGTGATCTGTTATTTTAATCATTATAATAAATCACTGTATGTTGAAATGGCTTATTGACTTCTTGTTTATTATAACATAACAAACAAAGGTTTGTTAAATTAGTTTAAGAGTATTTCACATGTGCTATTACATTTATAGCTTCATGATGTGCAGTCCTGGGTTTGAGTCCACTCTGGTCCACTCTCTGCATTTCATTCCACCTATATTTCTGCAGTTTAATGATTATACCAGTATGAGATTCTGTTTAATAATGTAAGATACGGACATGGACAAAATTATTGGCACTCTTTCTGTTAAAGAAAGAAGAAACCCGCAACCTTTTGAGGCAGATCGACTGCACTCAAGTGATTTCTGTAAACTCTCGATGAGACTCTGCACCTGTCAACAGGTATTTTTGGCCCATTCCTTGTGAGCAAACTGCTCCAGCTGGCTGATGTTTGAAGGGTGTGAACTCTCCAGGACTGCACGTTCCAGCTCCTTCCACAGGTGTTCAATAGAATTTAGATCAGGACTCATAGAACTTCAGAATAGTCCAGTGTTTTGTTCTTAGCCATTCATTTTAGCTGTGTGTTTTGGGTCATTATCCTTGTTCTGGGCTCTTTGGTTACCGGTAACGCCACTGGGTGCAATCTGTATATTAGAAAGGAAAAAGAAAAAAAAGAAAAAGAAAGTGACTTTAGAGAAATCAATGGAAATGATAAAACAGTGTCTGAAGAATAATTGACAAACTTAAGGAAGGCATAAGAAGAAATTATAAAGGACATTATGTTTACACATGAATGACATAATTGAAAGAGGTGAGGCAGAGGAAGCTCTAGATGGTGACCTCCAGGTGAGAAATGGTATACACCACACCACAGTATTTATCACCCAGAAAATCTGAAAAACTGTGGTGTCTTTGACTGCTCTTCCAATTATAAAGGAACCATTCTTTAACCTCTTCATCAGGGTCAAATAAGGTCAAAATTTTGTTAGGTCAAACTTTCCTAAACTTTGGGACTGAATCTTTAAAATTATGCTTAAAATTCTACTGCCTTTATTTGTATGGGCAACATTTAGGAAATGATACTGGTATATGGGAATTCTATGGGAACATTACAGTCTGCCTGTCACATTTGACCTCTGATCTCACATTTAGATTTCACATCTGCCTTTTGTTCATGTTGACCCTAAAATGCATTGTTTCTATTAAGAAACTACTGTCAACAGAAATCCACATAAATAATAATAAAAAGAGAATACTCATACTTAAATTATGTCATGTATATTAAAATGGGATTCAACAAGGCAAGCTAAAGCCTGCACTTTGAATGTGTTTTTACTGCACTACAAACTTCAAACTGCACGTTTAAAAAAAAAGAAAACAAAAATGAATATATACAAAATGCAACACTGTTCCCTTAAAAGTAAATACTTTTGATGGGTGAGATAGTCCCACCCATTTGAGTTATAGATATGAAAAACAGTTACAGTGGCACAAACCTTAAATCAGACAACAAATACAGGTGTACAGCAGCAGTTCAGAGGCCTTCTCTTCCATAGCACAATGCTGATGTGCTGAGTCAAAGTCTTTTTGATATGTTAATAAATAATGACATACAGATTAAGTAATTTGGTTGCTGGTCAAACATTAAAATGACTAATTTCATTAATTTGCTGCTTTCATTATGAATTCTTCTTTACTTTTCCATAAGTTTTCAATAAATGAACATTTTCAAAATAGAAACAAGCACTGGGGGCAGTGTGAGTTTGTATGCTCAGCAGGAAACTTTTAAATAACGCACTCAGCTCCCAGTTACAATTACATCACTACCTAATGCAGTGCATATGATTGGTTGGGTTATAGTGGATAATATGCAGCTCTTAACAGATTTATCCAGGTAATGTTTTCTGTATATATATACATGTGTATGTATATGTATATATATATATTCTGAACTTCAGTGGGGTCTGTTTTTGTGTGGGGGGATGGGGTGCACAATTGTTTGTACTGTAAATGCTTAAAGATTAGATGTGCATTAGGCACCTGATGAACCCTGTACAGGAAGTCTACCTGCAGCACACCTCGGCATGTGTATCTTGCTGCATGATCAATCTTCAGTTTGTGGTCCTCCTCATGGCGCTGAACAACTCATGACAAAGTGGACACCCCAGCACCTCTTTGCTGCTCTTAGAAACCGGTGCTTCTGGTGTTACTTACATTCAGAAAATCCCCTGTGATTGACTGACAACCTGTCCAGAATTTATCTCAGTGTGAATTTTATCCCAGGTGACACAGAAATGCAAATACTTGCAATACTGAAAAAAGATAATAAGTAAATAAAATGTATTAAAAGAAAAAAATAAGTGGCCCCAGGGAAACACTAATAATACAATTCTGGGAACAGGCAAATGTGTACAGCGTAAGGGCAACAGATTTGGGCTACACCGCTAATCTTTAAATTCAGGTATTTTTAGTCCCATTGCCACAGATGCATAAAATCAAGCAAACCTAGCAAACACTTTGCAAACATATGAGGAAGAATGGGTCATTCTAAAGAGCTCAGTGATTTCAAGCATTGCACTGTAATAGGCTGTGACCATTGCAACAAGTTGTTTTTTAAAAAATTTCATCCCTCATATTGGACCATCAACTTTAAGTAGTATAATTGCAAACTCTTCCAAACCTCCTCCAGCTTTAGCGTCAGCACAAAAACTGTGTGCCAGGACCTTACCTTCATGGCATGGTTCATATATATATATATATATATATATATATATATATATATATATATATATATATATATATATATATATATATATATATATATATATATATATATATATATATATATATATATATATATATATATATGTATATATATATATATATATATATATATATATATATATATATATATATATATATATATATATATATATATATATATATATATATATCTTGCTGCAGCTGCAGTTTAATTGCAAATGGTATGGTACACTGGAAAGAGTTCATAAACACACTCGTAGGTGGAACCTCTTGACATTAAGAAAAGCACCGTATGGCAGACCTGTTTATCACTGCTTTAATTATAAGCAAAGGCCTTTTCAGATTTGTCTCTTTCAGGTGCTTGTTTAAATTGATTCTGGGAAATGCAGGCAAACACATAACGTCTCTGAGAGAGGCTCGGGTACAGTTGGTAGCACAGAAATGCAAACAGCACTTCATCAGTGACTCATGAGTCTGAGACATCAGAAAATGATGATACATGTGACAGTAAGGACAGGGAGGTTGTGTGTTCCCAGAAGGAGTCACCAACCTCACAGGATTTATTGCTGTGGGTTTAAAGGTTCTGAAACATGTACCAAACCGATTTAACTTCAGTTGTTAGATGCAAAGTCAAGACCAAAAAAACATGACTGAATCCAGCTAAAAGACATCTTAAATGCCACTATTTTACAGTTTTTCTCCATCACTTTGGTGCAGATCTCACATCAGGAACATCATTCTCACCAATCTTAAGGCAGTTCTAAAATGAGTAATGCATTTCCCCACCCACATCAGCCTTTCTCATTGTGCTTATACACACTTTGTCATTGTGCTGATGCATTTCTCACATCAAAATAGTTTTTACTTTTTTCAGTCAGATCAGCATATCTATATATTTGTCATACCTATGTTTCAGATCAAACTAATTTTAATATTAGACGAAGATAACCTGAGTAAATATAATGCGTACATTTTAAATTATTATTAAGGGGAAAAAGCCATGTAAACCTACCTGGCTTTTTGTGCCTTGTTACAGTTTTTCTCCATCACTTTGGTGCAGTTCTCACATCAGGAACTTCATTCTCACTGCTCTTAACGCAGTTCTCAAATCAGTAATACATTTCCCCACTCACATTATCCCTTTCTCATTGGTTTTGTGCAGACTCCAATAGGTTCTATGCATACGTCGCTGCTAAAGATGTTTGTTATTGTGTTTGAGTCTTATCTGAATCTCACAACTCATCAAAACAGTTTCTACTTTTGTCAGTCAGAACTTTAGATCTCCCACTTTCCTGAACATTGTCCAGCATTGCATTATTGTTTTCAATCAAATTACATCAAACTTTTTCAGATGTGTACGAAAGAGTAAGGCCAGTAACACACTGTCAATGGTAGCAGTGAAACTGTCCTTCAGTTGAAAGCTTGTGGATCCAGCTGTTCACCTGTAGCCATAACATCCTGTAGACCACCCAGAAATGTAAGGGTGTTATATGGCCCCAGGTTTGCATGATGGTAGTGAATTTACAGTATATGCATTCCAGATTTACATACATTACAATATAGTTTACAGTACTGTAAAAGTAGTATTAGCCTACAGTAACAGTATGCCTATAAGCATAGAATTGTACTGGGAGCATCAGTGCTGAAAGTGTGTGTAGGTTACACATGCACATACTGAGACTGTATATCTTTGACTCTTGTAGAGTTGCGCTCAAAGGGTACTCTGTATACTTCTTTCATGTCATGTCTGTTGCGTTGGAGGACATGGTCAATAGTTGACAGAGACACACTGTTGATTCCATCACAGCTGACACTGTCTTCAATCACTCTCAGATGGATTTCACAGAGTCAGATGGCATTATTTTGAAGGACCATGTCAACAATGAGTGCTTCTTGTTAGTTGGGAGAACAGAGCAGTGCTTCCACCCTCATTTGGTCATCTGCCAATTCTAGTAAAGGGACAGTGGACTTACAAACGTATACAGTATTTACAGTATGGCTGTATGACCAATGTTGTCCAGCAAGAAACAAATGCCTGTTCTCTTCTCTGAATGTCCTAATGATGCTGGCCACACAATCTGCTCAAATTGGGTTGGACTCTTTGTCCTGCTTTCCTCATTTCCTCCCCACCAGACTTCATCAGTAATGATTGATCTTGGTCATCCTCGTTCCCTTCCTCCTCACCCACTAACTCTCACATGAACTCTTCCTCCTCTTCCCCTCTGTATGTGTTTGTCCATTGTCGAGGCACATGTGCCACCTGTGAACTCTACGTTGTTTTGTAAACTGTTTCGTTTACAGTTTTGCAGCAGAAGTGTGAAATGTGTTTAGTTAAAAAGAGTGGTAAAGTTTTGCAAATTGTGTCTAAGTACCTGAAGAGTGTTTAAGGTTTGGCCAGTTGGATTCATAAATCAGTTTAGGCCACTGAGAATTTGGTTTAGAGATGGAGTTTAGTGTTTCAGCAATCCAGAAAAAATGTAAGTCTGCATTTCTGTTTCCATGTTTACTTCCTGTTTTACTTTGCCTGCCCCTTGTATCGTGTGCTCTGTTTTCAGTTTTGCCTACCTTGTCTCATAAGTTAGATTCAGTTCACCTGTTCTCCCCTGCTGCCTCCGCTCTCCCCAATTAACCCATGTCTATATATTGTCTGTGTTTTCTTCTGCTCTCTGTTGTCCTCCAACTTACATTGTGTGCTCTGTATGTTCTGAGTTTCCTCCTTGTTTCCTAGTTTGTCTCTCTAGCTCCAGTAGTCTGTGTTCAGTATATTTTACTTGTGTGTACCAGCAATAAATGTTCAGTTCCTGTTCTCTGAGTTGTGCATTGGGCTCCTACCACACAGCTGTTCTGTGACCATTCTGATGCTCGGTTGAACTTCAGCAAGCTGTCTTGACCTTGTCTACATGCCTAAATGCTTTGCGCTGCTGATTGGTGATTTGCATTAATGGGCAGTTGAACAGGTGTACCCATTAAAGTGGCTGCTGAATCTATGTAGCATGACTTTACTGGGATATACAGTAGTTGGTGCTATATTCTCATATTTTTTTTGGTTTTCTGATGCGTATAGTTTCTCATGTATCATTTTGCTTTTCTCAGTTTCAGCAATTTTGTAAAGTTTCAAATAAATCCTTTGCATTTCATCTTTTTGTCTTTGGTGCTATGTTGAAAGGGTTTTCTTCACTGGTTACAGAGTTGAAGTGATTAACTTTGAAAAAAGTCCCATTACGTCTGGTGTAAAGCTAGCAAAGCATTTCGAAACAAGAACATAATACCAAGAGTCACACGTGGTGATAGTGTGACTCAGGCCCCGGACAGCTTGCCATAACTGATGAAACCATGAATTCTGCTCTCTACCGGAATATTCTGAAGGAGACTTTTACCCTAAAGCTCAAGCTCACTTTGGTTATGCAGCAGGACAATGATCCGAAACACACAGCAAGTCCACGTCTGAATGGTTCAAAAGGCACAAAATGAAGGTTTTGGAGCAACCTCGTCAAAGTCTGGACCTAAATTAGATTGAGATGCTTAAACAGACCGCTCATGCTGGAAAACCCTCCAATGCTGCTGAATTTAAACAATTACCCAAAGACGAGTGGGCCAAAATTCCCCCCGCAGTGATGTGAAAGACTCATTGCCAGTTATCCCATATTATTTCCAAAAAATGTGGTTAATCACAGTTAATTCATGATTTAACAAGGCCTTTATGTTTTCACACAGGGCCAGGTAGGCTTGGATAGTTTTTCCATCAATAAATAAAATCATTATTTAAAAATGGCATTTTGTATTTATTTGGGTTATCTATGTCTAATATTTAAATGTATTTGAGGATCTGAAACTTTTAAGTATAACAAATATGCAGCACTGTGATTTTGCTGTACTAAACTGTAGTTGGTGCTATTTTCCAAGTCGACGGAGAGTTGAAGATACAAAGATATTAAGACTTTGGGAGTGATCAGAATGGATGGGATTAGAAATGAGTACATCAGAGGGACAGTTTGGGTTGAGCAGTTTGGAGACAAAGTCAGAGAGGCATGTGCAGAGGAGGGACAGTGGATATACTGGACAAAGGATGTTGAAGATGGACCTGCAAGGCAGGAGGAAAAGAAGAAGACCACAGAGAAGATTCATGGATGCAGCGAAGGACATGCGGAGGGTTGGTGTGTCAGATGAGGATGCTTGCTCATTAACGTATCATTTTTTGTGTCTGAACACTTTTTACTCTACATTAGGCCACATTTGTTGCAGTGCTCTTTTCAAAGTCAGTAAAGTTTTCATAAAATATAAAACCATTTGATGTCTAAGTCTTTAAACAGCGGTGAAAGGTTTTATTCATTAGCCACAGTGTTGAAGTGACTGACTCACTCTTCCTGTTCTGACGTATGTGAAAAAGATTTTGATTAAGTGCCTTTTATACTACAAAATCTAAAATTTTCTGTGTTATGACAAATGCCTAAACTGTTTTGAGAACTTTATTAAGAGTGGTCCTCCTATTACAGCTGGGATAGGCTCCAGCCCCCCCCCGCCCTGCAACCCTGAAGAGGAGAAGCAGAAGAAAATGGATGGATGACGTTCCTGATGTGAGAATTGCATCAAAGTAATCGAGAAAAAGGAATTGCAGACCCATTCAACATTCCTCCTCCTCATGAAGAAACTTTTTTCATGTTTTTTCTGACACTCCACTCTTCCAAAGACTTCCATTGTGTCACGAAACACAGAAACTGTTGTGTGCAGCAGGACCAGAGGAATGTAGTCCCGGTGACCTTTGACCTCTTAGATCATAGTTGTTAAAAGCCGAACTCTTCCCTGCTTTGGGATTCCTTTAAAAGCACGTACAGTCCTCAATAATGCATAGCCTTGCAGCATGATGATAACCTTCATCATGCCAGCTGCTGTTTCAGTGTGAGGGCTGTAAGTATTTTAGAATGTAATGTGATGGTTGGTCAACGCACAAGTTCTTTATGATGACTTCAACTTCCTGTATATGCGCATTAACAAGAACATCTTCTTGCTTTCAAATGTTGAGGCCATAGAGCCCTTATTACACACTGAACAGACCTTCAATCACTCAATACAGTTTTTCTCTATCACTTTGTTGCAATTCTCACATCAGGAACAGCATTGTCCCCACTCTTAGTGCAGTTGCAGTTACTGCAAAACAGTTAAGGCATTTTTCCTAACACAGACTCACCTGTGCAAAAGACACTACAACAGTCAAGACCTTTTTCACATACAGACATAAAAAGTCAGTGAATCATTTCAACCCTGTGGCCAGTGAATAAAAACCCTCTTGCCGCCATTTTAAGAGTTAGACATTAAACAGTTTTTTACTTCTATCAAAAACTTACTGAGGTTGGAAAGAATACTGCAAAAATGTAGGACTAATGTAGAGTAAAAAGAGTTCAGCTGGTCTGAGTGTTTCAGAAACTGCTGACCTACTGAGATTTTCCACACAACCATCTCAAAGTTTACAAAGAATGGTCCAAAAAAGAGAAAATGTCTAGTAGAGCATCCTTGGGATGTGGTTCAAAACTTATGTGCTTAAAACATATTTTAATGTTTCATTTTAGCAGCCAGATTACCGTGATTACCAAACCAATGGACCAAAATATGGACAGAATCCAAACTGGAGTTACTAGGTTTTCATACAAATCTTAATTCCTGAAGAGACTCTCTGGCCTCAGCCACCACAGAAAGACACTAAAAAGCCCACTTAAACTGAGGTAAATTTAAAGTGCATGGAAAGTGCATCCATGTAAATATTGAACATGCTCACAGGTTGAATTTCACTGGCGGATCAATACTGAAGCAATCTGGATGTTAATCTCATTTTCACTTGTGTTTTCTTCTTGGCAAAATGTTACTGCAGACTGGCAGCGGTGGGATCTCCAACAAAATCAAAAGTTAGCTGCTCCAATAATCAGGGAACCACTGTTTGAGAACCACCGTTTCAGAGCAACATTTTGAAATTGACAGTTTGCTGTTTGTTTTTTTACCCCCTAGAAATAAATCATCCCCTAATTTGGACATGAACATATAGAGGAGAATAAAAGAGGAAAAGAATAAAGATGCATTTTCCAATTTCAGAATAACAGGAGCTCAAGTACTCAGTGCTGAGATGTGAATTTGACCACAGGCCTGTTAGGCTCATTTATAAATCTTACTGTTATCGGAAGAACTCTGCCTGTCAGACTGCTAAAAATGAGTGTAGCGATACAAGAAAATGAACGTTTCAGTATCTCACCCTGACATCAGGCTTTGATAAGAGGAAGACTGTGTCTCACGAGCTAAATTGAAGTGGTCTGGAAAAAATGGTAAAAATCTCATATTGATGTTGAATTGAGGTCAGTCATTTTAAGACACATAGGTTAGAAGAAGAAATGTTGTATTTTGCTGCCCTGTGAGCAGTTCCTGTTTGTTTATGTTACTTTTTTACATTTTCCTGTATTTTGGATTCAGCCTCAGACTGCTCCCTGTGCTTTGTTTATCTTCTTGGTTTTTGTAACCTTGAGCCTACATTTTGGGAGCAATGCTCACTTTTTTTTTTTTTTGCTTTTTATAACCTGCCTGTCTCAGTTATGCTCTTGGGCCATCTGGAAAAAGCCCTGATTGTTACATTATGTATATAAAGAAAATAAATAAACTTTTACGTTGACATGTCTCTGGTATGAATATAATCCACATTCATTTGCTGCTTTTATTTATATGTGTTTCTATGTTCAATATTGCTGAATCTTCATACTTTAATGAGATGACATGTTATGACATTTTCCCTTCCACGGACAGGGCAGGTGGTGGCATGCAGTGATGAAAATCTTTTGCACAAAAAAAAAAAAGTGTCCTGCTTGTACTGCTCTAGATGGTCCCCAGAGAATGAACTCTGACTGGAAAGTCAGGGGATCTTTAGCACAACCACAAAGTTGACTTTGATTTCAAGGGAAATGACTTGAAAACTACCAAAGGGATTGTCAGAACCTCAGAGAGATATTTTGTCTCCCTCAGGCTGAATTGTAATAATTAAAGTGCCAACATTCATCATTCATTGCTGTAACTTGTACTGTGTACACTGCAAATCAGCTACAGTAGATGCAAAAGTAAGATGATGAAAATGATAAACCTTCCACCTGCTAAACATCTGTATGTTGGCATCACATTCAAAGTAATGCAAAAGTGCAGCCTTATAGAATTGCTGGTTTTTAGCTAAAAAATATCATTCTGTATTTAAGACTTACTTTCGCTGCCTTTAAGGTACACAGTGTGCATTTGGTGGTCTCAAAAGCTCAGAGCTTCGGTTTAAAGACAGAGAAATGATTCTTGTTGCTCTTGAAATAATCCTGACCTAAAATGTGAGGCAGATGAGTCGAGCACAACTTGACCCGGAGCTCCACAGCGTAAAACTGTTGATTCCATTTTAACTGAGAGCTTGTCAATAAGTCCCTCTCAAGAATCCGGTAAATAATGGATCAAAGACAAACATTACTTAAGATTCACATCCATCTGAGGGATTAGATCAGCAGGTCCGTACTTCAAACAGCAGACACAAATCAAGGGCTCGCTGCAATGTTTTGAGGTTGGTTATTGATTATTGCTGGCTGCAGTTCAGGGGCGTCGTGGGTGACTCTGACTGCAGAGCTTCCAGCCGGTCTCGATCGCCAGTGAAAAGTGAATCTTCTGGTCAGCCGTTGGCAGGGAGCAGTTTTTCCCTCAGCGGCGTTCAGCTGTTTATTTTTCTTATTTTCCTAAACTGAATCCCTTTTGGTTATTAGGCCAAACGATGATTCATCACATCATACGCGGAAACTTTGCTTCTTTAAGTGCCCTGCCTTTTCCCCGTGGAGGATGACTTGGCTCAGTGTTGATGACTCCCATCATACCTTGCTCTCCTCCTCCTGCATAATGCACTTCAGGGGAAAACAGCAGTGTTGATCATTTCGTCGTCAATAAAAGTTGTTAAATATATCAAAGCATGCTTTATTGATTGGTTTTATTCTGAAGTTAATGCACTTCAGAGTTTAAACTTGGACGCTCTTCTCTGTTGAACACACAGGTAAACATGATGTCAGCACTCCACTCCTTTAAGGCTTTTGCTTTACTGTGGTGATAAATAACCTTAAGTGAACATTTTTTCTCTTTAAAACGAGGGAAAAAAACATAAACAAAAAACATTCCTGTGTTTTGGTTCATTGCTTTTGGTCCAAAGTGATACTTTTTCACAGTGTCCAGGGTTATCAAACTATTTCAAAAAAAAAAAAAAAAATTAGTATATTTGTTCCACAGTTACAGCATTTTGGATGTAGTAAGATTCATTTGTGTTTCAATAGAAATACAATTACACAAAATATGTCTGTGGTGTTATGCTAACAAAGAGCTCTAACATCAGAAATTTCTCAGTTTGCTTTAACAAAATTCTTACTTATTTTAAAATTATATTCAAGTGAATGAGTCAACACCAGCTTTCAGTACATCATGCTCGGAGCGTTGGAGACGCTCCAGGCACCTTTCTTAATGACATTTTGCCATCCATGGAGATTTTATGACTCACTGATGATTTAAACCTGAATAAATGAATGGAGAAACATGATGAATGCAGGTATCACTATTAAAAATATATTAAATTGGATGTTTTCTGAGGGAAAGGAGAACATTTAGGGGGGCTGATGAAACATTTCAGCCTGGATAGGAGTCCTCCATGATGACTGTGCCCACATCCACAGGATGGCTCACTGACTGATTTGACAGCGCTCACAGTTAGCAGACATCAGCCCAGTGGATGAAAGTTCAGTCAGTAAATAACTTTTTGTTTCTTTTCTGGCTCTTTCAGCTGAGTGGGAATGTTCACACTATTCAGATCAGCCAATCACGTTTTGACTCAGCCTCTTTGAGCCAAACATCCCATCATCTGCAAACTTTTAGAAATGCTTCTTTTTCTGCCGCTGTGAGCTGTCATTTCAGTGTCAGATCACTGTGCACCATTCACTTTGGCTGCATTTTCGTCAGAACCGGCATCCATGTGTTTTTCAGCTGAACTCATCAGAACTCCCACTCTGCATCGCATCCATCCAGATCAGTTCTTCACGCTTTTGCAACCACCAGCATCTGAACTTCACTGTGGAAAAATGCCTTTACAGTCACAGCAGTGACTTTCCCTGCAAATGAATGCTCTTTCACCACAGACTTTGTGAATATATGGAAAAGAGTGTCAAATATGTTTTTAAGGATCCGTAGTGGGGTACTTTGTTTTGTTTTTCTTGTGTAATCAGAAAAAAAAGTCCAACACTCTTGGGTAATATTCGTAATTGCATTCTTGTTTTGGTTAGATGAGACCACTCTTTTGCCTCTGTGTTATAAATTAAGATAGAAGTTAAATACCGGAAGATAGCCAGATAGCTTGGCTTTTTCCAGGGTTACAAAATCTGCTGGCTAACACCTCTCATGAAGTGTCAGAGGATTTTTCTACACGAACAACAGTTTATCCGTCTGTGCAGCCCCTCACACTCACTCACACATTTCAGTTTCTGTGCAGATGCAACAAATGAGATACGAAAAGTGAATACCTGAGCTCAGTTAGAAATGCTGTTTGCAGATAGCTTTTTTCTGGCTCCACAGACATTTTGTACTTGAAAAGTGAAAACAAATAAGACTGTTTCCAAAAATTAAAAAAAAAAAAGTTTTGCAAATTATTCTATTAAAATAGTGGACAATCATTGAAATTCTTCATGTTAACCATAAATTGATCAGTTTAGGGGAAGAGCAGGGATTATCCATCTGAAAGGGACACTTCTGCAGCTGCATCTGAACGTCATCCCACTAAAACAGTGTACATGCTTCCAGCTTCTTGTTTGAATATTTGAAAATTAAAAAGCATCTGGGGGCTTAGAACTGAGATTTGAGTCATGCTTGTTTACACAGTAAACAATTAAATTACATGTTACTAGAGAAGATGTTTTCGTACATTGTTTAGAATTGGTCCGCAAACTAAAAACATTTTGGTAAAATTAATTTTCCTGCCTGCAAGGAGAAAAAGCACAAGCCTGTATTTTTTTTCTGGATTAGACTGGAGTGGTTATATTGCACCGGTAAGCGTCGCTGTTTCTCTCTAATAAACAGCTGGACCTGAAGGGCTCAGGTCATAAGGAAAAGCCTCCTCCTGAAATTCATAAAATCTTTCTCGACGTGGTCCTATGAATTTGGTGTTTATAACTTTAAAGATGATGATTAAATAGCAAACCATGCACTTATTTAATTAAATTCTAAGATTAAAAAAAGGCTGTGTGTGTTTCACGTTATCGTTTCATACTTGTGGTATTTTCATCCATCTCCCTGTCCCACCTCTTGCTTCCAATTATCGCAAGGGGCTGGATCCGCTACCAGTAGCGCACTTTTGATTGGCTGAACCTGATGCCAATCACACTCTTGTCCTGTAGCCTCCTGTTGGCGAATACAATCCGGACCAGAAGTCAGAAAGTCAAATTTCACAACGGGTGCTAAAGAAGAAGGGTAGCTTTATCCGGTTATACTTGCGTCTTCTTTCAATGCTCAACAATTAAGAAGTGTAGTCCGACTATATAATACTCCAAAGCTTCCTCGTTAATGCGGTTTTGTAGTAAAAAGTGGGGTTAATTGGACTTGAGGACTTGTTGGCTCCTTTGTCCGGCTTTTTTACGCACCGTGCGAGCGCAGCTGTTTACGCACCTGAGTCCGCTGCGCAGCTTGTGCAGCGTCAACATGACTTTACAGCATCTGTGCCTCTAAACTATCATGGTGATACTATTTACTGTCGACGGAGCTGGTGTGGTGAACCTTGGTGAATTCGCAGTGTCTCACTGTGGAATAACCGGAGTCCAGGTGTCACCAGGGGAGAGCCGATGTGGCCGTCTGGAGGAGCCAGCTGGGATTTGACAGAGCGCAGGAGTTTGGGATGCAAGAGAAACCTTAGAGAGACAGCTCTCGGCTTCTTTCACCTGGATTCAACACGGCCTGCCCAGAGCCATGGCCTCTGAAGTGGTGTGCGGGCTGCTCTTCAGGTTACTGCTGCCAGTATGTCTTGCAGCTGGTGAGTTTTCTCTCTAATACCCACTTTTTACACATCTGTTGGCCTTTTGTGTTATTAACTATGCGCCAAATAAGGGAGAGTAATTGATAATCAGTATAGTACAGTATATAGGATAAGTAAATACCAAAAGGTTAATTTACTGATCTTATCCTATATCCAGCATGTTACCTGTAATTTAAATGTAATTTTACTGAATAACTGGACTCTGTTTGTGTTTTCTCCCCTTCCTGCACTGATATAAATCAGCTGTGACATTAATTCAAAGTCTCATATATATTACAGTGCAGTATATTTGTACAGGATTTTAAGAGCAGCTTTCAAATTTATGATTGTGTGAAAATGTCATTGATTTTTAAAAAAAAAAAAAGATTTATGACTGACGCCATGATGATGGAGGTCACAGATCATCCCCTCATCGCTGCTCAGGTCTTTTCCTCTTAAAGTGCATCCAAACAAAACCAAAGTCAGCAGGCGCAGAATCATGCACCAGCTATTATACACACATTACAAATCAGAACTGTCATTTACCAACACTGTCCTCCACCTGTCACCTTTTATTGGAGTTAATGAAGGAAACACAGCCGGCAGCAGTGACTGCAGAGTGCACCCCAAAGGCATGGTGTCTGTGTTTGAGATACAAAAGTCTGATGGTAAACGTTTATTCATTTCTGATTATAAAATCGCAACATTAGTATTACAAGATTACTATTAAAGTTTACAATTTCCTTTCAATTTGATCATTTTTATTTGTCTGAAGATGGAACGTTTATAGCTTAATAACATGACGTGTACTGTGGCAACTCTACAACACACAGCCTTTGCATTATTGGTAATTTATATATTTGGTGTTCACTGTGGTTTCTGAGTTTTACTTCGTAGTTATTGAACAATTTGGCTGCTGACAGTGTAATTGTTACTCATTATCATTTACATTACCGTGACAGTGTTTGAACTTCATGTCTTCAGCTGTTTCACATTCCTCTGAGCCTCAGTCAGCTGTGCTTTTTTTTTTTTTTTCCTGCTGGATTTTGGTTTGTTTACTGAATTGGTTACTCTGTTAATAAAAGTGTTCTGCACCGAGGAAGAAGCTGTTTGTTGTGTTACTGAAAGTTTCGGGCTGATTCACTTATTTGCTATGCCGATGTGGAGGATGACTCATACTGTCAAACTCCAGAGCGTCTTATTTTGGGACTTTTTGCAGCTTTAACCAGCCTAGAAAAGCTGATTGATTTCACTGAAGATGAAATATTATTTGATGCTTATTCATATTGTCTCACCTTGGATGCAGACTCTTTCAGTTAAATGCAGTTTGCTTTGTGTTTTCAGCTGAAATCCTGTGGTAGGCCACAAGCGAAAAGTGATTAGTATCTAACTGCTATTGAGGTTCCAATGTGGTGTCTGTGTAAGACTTACGAGGCTGACGTACTTTTAAAGCTAACAGCATGCTTTCTATAGATAAGCCCCACTCAGTACCACTATAATGCATCATTTGACAGCCTGATGCCCCTTTTATTTCCAAAAGCAATTGTGAGTCCATGCATTGTCTCCATTAATTCGTGGAAAGTCGTTTTAACAGTATGAATTAATAATGCGGTTCTGAGGGAGAGAATATTTGCCTTCCCTTTTATCGTAAACATACCTTTTAATATTTTATGTTTTTTCAAAGTGCAAATAAACATTCACTACGGCTGTGCACGTCATTAACTGTCAGGATGGAGGAAATGTATGTGGAAAGAAGGGAACATATAGAATCAGACAGTATCAGGGATGACAGATGCTGCTTTTGTCATCAAAATCACTTGATCAGCTGATTTTCTCTCTTTGCTTGTGTTTGAGAATCAGAGGTCTTGCGAACCATTAAATCTAAAGCTATCAGCTGACAGACAGTGTAGGTTTTTGGCTTCGGGAAATAAAATATAAAAGTAAAATTAATGGCGTCCCATGGCTAAATGAACCGAGAGGAAGTAAACTGCAGATGGTATCTGAACTCAAACACCTACATTACAATTACACTACATGTTTAGTTGTGCGCTATATGCAGAGACTTACACTTTTCTCATGTCCTAGTGAAAGACATGCCTACTGACGTTACATAGTCTGTGTTTCCTGTTGGCCATCTGACAGCACCTCTATTGAATCCCGCAGAACTGCTGGGCCCATGTGTACACAATCCCCTCAACCACACACACACACACACACACACACACACACACACATCTGCACACAGCTCGAGTTTTGCTGATCAAACAGACTGCTGTTTATGTGTTTACCGGCAGAGTTTGGAGTGCAGACTTAATTGTGAGCGTGCACTTTTCCAAATGTCTGATGTGATATTGGACATGTGGTGTGACTGTACAGAAGGAGCAGCTAGCCAGCTGTGCTTTGCAACATGCAGATGCTGCAGGGACCATCACTGGAATCACGATGCTTTAGGTTGTATAGTAATATAGAAATGCTCTGCTGTTTAATCACGTATCACGACTCTGAGTCTTTGAAAAAGTGGCAAAAGTGTTCTGTTTAAAGCCAAGGATCATAAAGGCAAACAAAAGCTATTTTTACAATTATAATATCATTCTTAAAAATAAATTGAGTTCAAAGATAGCGCCAAAGCCAGATATTAAGATAATTTCTTTGCAGAAGGCAAAGATAAAATAAAATCCTTCTGTCGTGGGTAAAAACAGGCTGGAAATAATTCAGCAATAATTTGAATAATTTTAGAAACAATTTAAAACAAAAGAATCAGACAACAGACAAGTTCTTCAGCAGATGAACTTTGCACGATAGTTCAGTGTATAAATGTTTGAGTTCAAAACAGTTTTTAAATTGTTTGATGTAGGGCAGTCGAACTAATTCGCTTACATTTTTCTAAATTATACATTTTTTTTTCTGTTTTCAGCTTCTCATATGGGAAGACTTGCACGCAGTCCTGTGAAAAAGTATCTGCCCCTTCTTGATTTCTTCATTTTTTGCATATTTGTCACACTTAAATGTTTGAGATTAGCATTATTACTAATATCAGACAACAATAACCTTAGTAAATACAAAATCCAGTTTTTAAATGATGATTGTATTTATTAAGGGGAAAAAAGCTTTCCAAAACTACCTGGCCTTGTGTGAAAAAGTAATTGCTCCCCTTTTTAAATCAACTGTGTTTAACCACATTTTTTTGAAAGCTGAGTTCAGTTTCATTAACCACATCCAGGCCTGAGTACTGCCAGACCTGTTGACTCAAGAAATCACTTAAACAGATCCTGACTGACAAAGTGAAGCAGGCTAAAAGATCTCAAAATGCAACACATCATGCCACGATCTAAAGAAACAGCTGAGAAACAAAGTCAGTGAAATCATGAAGTGAATGAAGTCAGTCTGGAAAGGATTGCAAAGCCATTTTTAAGGCTTTGATACGCAAATAATCCACAGTGAGAGCCATTGTCTACACATGGAGAAAACTTGGAACAGTGGTGAACCTTCCCAGGAGTGGCCGGCCTACCAAAATTACTCTGAGAGTGGATCGACGACTCATCCAACAGGTCACAAAAGAACCCAGAACAACATCTAAAAAAACCTGCAGGCCTCAATTACAGTAACTCAGTTAAGGTCAGAGTTCATGATTCAACAATAAAGACTGGGTAAAAATGGCATCCATGGAGAAAACCACTGCTGACCAAAAAGAACACAAAGACTCATCTCACATTTGCCAAAAGCAAAAACCCATCTTGGTGAGTCCCAAGACTTGGACTGACGAGACAAAAGTGGAACTTGTTGGAAGGTTTGAGTCTCGTTACACCTGGTGTAAAACTAACATCATACCAACAGTCAAACATGGTGGAGGTAGTGTGATGGGGGTCTGGGGCTGTCTTTGCTGCTTCAGGACTTGGAGCCACAAATTCTTCTCTCTACCAGAAAATCCTGAAGGAGAATGTCATGCCATCAGTTCATGCCCTGATGTGAAGTACTCATTGCCATTTATCACAAACGCTTGATCACAGTTCTTTCTGCCAAGGGTGGCACAACCAGTTATTACTTTTTCACATCGGGCCAGGTATGCTTGGATAACTTTTTCCCTTAGAAATTGAAATCATTGTTTAAAAAAACTGCATTTTGCTTTTACTTGGGTTATCTTTGTCTAATATTAAAATTTGTTTGATGATCTGAAATATGTAAGTGTGACAAATATACAACCCCCCCCCCAAGAAATCAGGAAGGGAGCAAATGCTTTTCGCAGCACTACATCTGACACAAAACTAATGGTTATCCCTAATATCCTTAAATAGCCTTAAATAATCAATGAAATATTCCTAAAACATTTTCCCTGATAGTAAATGGAACACATTTGGCTTTTGAGCTGAGAAAATGGCCAAATGCATGTAAAGTTATCACTTTAAACTGTGGAAACCTTGTCACAATTTGACAATAGGTCAAACAAGTAGTCCAGGAAATAAAATATAGTTTAATAATGAAGGTAGCTGTTAGTTTGAAGCCTAGATGAAATCATTTGCTCTTTGAATATATTTTATCTGGAAAGCAGTGCTAGGAAATTGTGGCTATCTATCATGGTATCATGATAGACATCCACTCAGAAGATATTTCATGCTCAGATGAAAACAGATGATGTGGTATGCTCTTTATTACTTTCTCCTAAATGGTTTCCTTTTACTCCTTTATCTCCCAGTGCTTGGTTTAGCTTGGCACTGCACCGTCTTATCTGCTGCCACGTTTCATCATTTTTGAGGGTTCAAACTGTGAAATTAGTTGGTTGCAAAAGACTGAGTTGGTTCTCCTGTGTTTAGGCTTTGTGTGTTTGTAATAGTAGGTTTAACTGGGAGAGACAAAAGCTTGATTCAACCATGAATGGGGATTTTTGCAGTAATCTGATGTCTTAAAACAGGGGCAGTTTATTTTCATTCCTTGTGTTAAAATCTTCAGATGGTGAGTCATGCAGCAAAGGCAAATGGTCAGGAAGGCTGCGGTCAAGTGTCTGCAGGCTAGCAGTGGGAACAGAGCCATATAGATAGATTATCTATACATCAAGTATGGTTAGAGACCAGTTCAAATTTAAAACTCTGAGCACATGATTAATGGCAGTAGCATGAAAATTTGCAGGTTTAGAAAGTATTCAGTGCCACATTTAATATAGATAAAAATGAAGTGGGTGGATAGAAATAGTGTAAGACCAAAAATTAAAGATTGTGAGTCATTCTCTCCTCAATCACCCCAAAAAATTTGCCTACTTGGTGAAACCCTTTGAAAAAGGAAAATAAAAAAAGAACAATAATGATAATGTGCTATTTATGTCATTATTATATTTGTGGTTTCAGTGTGCGGCAGGCCAAGCGTTCATGCATACTCGAAACTAATCACAGATGTTTGTGATCCGCCCAAAGACGACAACCTGAGAAACATTTATTAACTTTTGTTAGTTTTCATTGGTCTGCATCTGAGCTCTGAGAAAGCCAGAAGGTACACTTACTTCAGGACTGCAGCGAGGGGCAAGTCAGAGCCAAGTTAAATGTCAATGAATGGGTCCATTGAGCAGGCAAAGATAAATAAAAGCACCATTTTCAGCATTTAAGTGTAATTTTTCAGTAGTTCAAGAGCAGTAGCTGCCGATGTCCGTGACTGAGACGATAACTCGTGCAGCCGACCAGGTTGTAAACTCTGAGCTTGTTGATATAACCGCAATGAGAAATTTAGGAGGTCAGACTGTGTGTCCACATTTTATACTAAGTCAGTGTGTGCTTTCCTCCCCACCTCCCCTCTCCTGGCCTAAAAAGGTTCAACAAAATATAAGTAGTTATGTAGCTTATCACTTTTTTTTTCTTTGCACAAACTTAAGAAAAACTTGAAAAGCTTTAAATGTTAGGCTGGTACTCCAGAGTATGGTTAAAAATCAACTGTCGGGGCAGATGGGTCAGTCTGACTCAGGATATGGGGAGCATCATGGTTCAATACATCAATTAATGGTTTTTGGAAGGCATGTTTGCACTCAAGAGCATTTTAACTTTCATCATGAGACCTGCATCATGTGCCTGTCTGGGGTGTGTATATATATATATATATACATTTGTGTGTGCAATGTTCAGGAAAGTGTTACATAATCCAGTGTCATGTGTGGTGTTGTATCATAAATACTGAAACAGTGAGTAAATTCACAGTGGAAGTTGGACTGCAGCTTTTATTTTTGTTTTAAATTCATCTCCTGATTGTTTTTTTTTTCCCATCTAAGTGATTTTGAAAAGGCAGAGAAAGGGAAAATTTCCAAACCAATGATGACCTCTTTACTTTTTTTTAGACAAGTAAAAAAAATGTGGAAAATCTGCATATTTGAAAAATTACAACCAGTGAACGTTTTGACAAGACAGCTGATTCATTTTCAGTAGTTGCCAGCTAATTGCTGTTGAAGCATTAAAGGGATAAAAATGAGCCAACACTGACACAATAAAGTAAACAAAAGCCATCCCTGGTCTTTCATTTGACTCATTGAGCCCCTTTAATAGATAAATGAAATGAAAATTGGAACTGGAATTGCAAAAATTCCTAACAGTTAAAAATCATCCACATCAGTTAAACTTCATTTTGTATTTTCAGACTTTTGTCATGGGATCACATATTCTTCATGCTCCAGCCACATGGCTGCATTTCATTTAAAGTTTTGGCAACCAGGAGTTATTTTCCTGTTTTGAAAACTCTGAGGTACGTTGTGTATTTTTAAGGGCATCTGGTGCATGGCGCTATCTGCACTGCTGCAAAACATTCAAAGATTTCATTTTGTAGAGTTTAATCTTTAAAAAAATGATCTGGTTTCAATAATGTCCACAATGAAATACTCTGAAATCTGCATCTGTCATATAAAGCTGTGCTTACTGAGGCATTTTATAGCATGGAGGCAGATATAACTGCAGGCTGCTCGGTCAAGTAGTGGTCCCTTTTAACGTCCGAGGACTATCAGGTCTTTACTGTACTTCAAAACAAACATGTTTTTGTGGTGCAGGCCAGTTGAACAGATAATGAGGTTTGTGAGTGTTAAGTTTAGTTTGAGGAACCTTTGATGTTTTACTACTACGAGCCAGCAGGAACATTTTAATGATTTTCCCCACATGTTTCTCTCAAATATCTTTTCAGTGACGATCTGACTTCCAGCTTCTACACTTTATTTACGCTTACACATTATGTAATGGACTCAAAGCTTATAAACACACTTTTGACTGGCTGAATTTTTTTATTTTTAGAATCAAAAGTTGCATGTGTTCACGCTGGATTTTGGTCTTTGTTTCTGCAGCTTGCCTGTTCAGGTACAATGTCCTGTCCTTCGTCTACCTCATCTATCTCCTGCTTATTCCACTCTTCCCAGAGCCTACAAGCACAACAATGCAAGGTAAGATCTGCGGTGCCACTCAGAAGCTGCATGCTTTCAGTGGCTTTGCCCATGACAAGAATCTTGACTGTTTCCCAAAGTTTGAATTAAATTGTTGTTCTCTGTAAAACAAACCAGCCCTTCTCCGGGAGAGTTGAATTTCCCTGAGATGAGCGTGGATTTGGCACATAGTTTAGTCCATGAAAGGTAATATCTGTTAGCACAGGCTTGAATCCATCTGTAATAATAAAAATGATCCATGACTAGCCAGGTCTGAGATAAAAAGACGTGATCCATTAGGACCACATCTAAGGAGTTCTTGATGAAAATTGCCATTTTAGGCTCAGGTTTAGTTTATTTGCTCATATAATATCCATATAAATGATACGAAATCAAACACACGAGTTGCACTGTTGAGAAGAAACACACAAAAGAGCTTGTAAAATGTCTCTTGTAGAAGAAAAAAAAAGAAAATTGGGATGAGGGCTGTTTTTGATAATTGCTAACCATTTTATTTACTGAAAGGGAAACTGAAAAGTTGCTCTTTTCAGGCCATAATACCACAGTCTGTGTGCTGTTTATTAATTCATCCAATTTGAAGGTGGAGGTGACCTTTAACCTTTCTGGAGTTTTGGTTTAGAGAAGAATGCAGCAAATGAAAGCCACTTTTAAAGCTGGTAAACAAGCTTCCATATCATCTTCTGACAGCTATGCAGAAGCCATTAATCCTGTAAAGAAATATGAATCACAATGGACCTCTGCGGTTTATGAGAAGTGACTGAGGTGACTGTTCTCCTTACGGGTGATGAATGCGGGATTTCAGCTGCCAACTTCAGCCTCGCTTTTATGCACTTCATCCACCACAAAACACTAAACAGAACACCTCCCAGACCTCTGTAGGAGACCACATGTAGTGTTTAATAATATATAAACCCATTTTGTTGGAGGTAACGACGTCCAGTCTGAGATTCGTCTCTGCACATCTCCAGCTGAAATAACAATCAGGAAGTAAAGGAGGAAGAGAGTGAGAGGAGAAGAGGGAGCAGAGAAAGTGGACCACTTACAGTCTCATCAATAGTTAAAGAGCGGAGACTTCTAGTAAAGCCGAATGTTCATGGAGCTGATAGCTGCTGATTTTGAGAGTCATTTAACAGTTATACTACGATATACATTAGGGATAATGATAGCTGTGATATATAAAACGGATACATCAGTACTGTGTCAATAGTACACGTCATAATATTGTCAATAATTTTTGTATGCTTTCATATAATTATAGGTACAGAGTGTCTCACCACCTTAAACATATACTGAGTTAATTAAAATTGACCCCCCCCCCAAAAAAACAACATTATAGTTGAATTTGACTGATGTGCACTATTTCTATTATTTTTTATTAATTTGTTTTCCTGTCATAATGCATGATTTAATATGAAAACATTCTGTCTTATTAGTTTTAAACAAAACCTGGGCCCATGTATGTCTGTATGTGCTCTGACATATTTACAGTTTTCCTAAATGACATACATCAACACTAACAAACAAAAACCAGCCACTAATAATTAATTAATTTCAGACAATTATTTTTTTTAAACAACCCACTTTTATATAGTACAAAACCCAAAGATATGTTTACAATGACATGAAACAAATCCACCCAACAAGTATCTATTAATATAATTCATACAGCATCACAGACTAACCTTAACTGTAGTATACCTAATTAATTTTCCCATTGGAGGATAATCTTATTGGCCACTTCATTAGGTACACCTGTTCAAGTGCTCATTTGTACAAATCTCATTGGCCAATCACGTGGCAGCTAGTCAGTGAGGTCACATTTCGCACGGGCTCACCTAAATTTGACAGTAAAAGTTTGGATAACCGTTGCCTTGTCTGATGAGAAACACCAGAGTTTACTTGAGTAATGTTGCTGATCATGTACTTCTCACATCCAGATTTTATCCACTATTTACTCCAGACCATATTCAACAGGTATAGAGTGCAAACAATGTATACACTATGGTATAAAACGAGTACTTCTGGGTGAAATAAAGCATTGAAAAATGAAAAAAAAAACTAAATGTAAATATATTTTAAGAAAAAATGTTATTTACATAGGTGTTTGCTCATCTGATTATTAACAATAATTGGTCAATTGTTTTGACATAATCAATAAATTTAGCTTAAATTATTTGTGCACTTATTTGGTTGTAGAACTTTTTGTAGTTGCAAACCAAAAGAGCTAATCCACAAAATGATGGAGATGTAGCAACATTTAAAGCAGGAGCGAGGAAGTGCTGATCGAAAGGTAATTTAAATATCAGATTATTAAGTATTTTGTAGACCGTCACCCCGACTCATAGCAAAACAAAATATCAGCTCTTTTGTTTAGCCTCAACGGCAAGTCGATTAAATTTTTAGTAGCTTGTGTTTATGTGACCTTTCACCACACATTGTCGGAGTATCCAAAACACGAGAGGGGTAAAGTCATCGGCCTCACAAAGTATGACATATCCTGCCACTGTAACCTGCCAGAACATGCATCCCATCTGTCTGCCTCCACTGTCTGTCATCAGGGAGGGGGCTGCAGGCCGACAGACTCACTATGAGGAAATTACAATAAAAAGGATCTTAATAATAGGATAACATAATACGTGCAAACAGCTGATTTTAGGTAGATATTGGTTAGATAGTTGAATGAGAGAGGCTTCTCATATTTCTACCATTTACAGTGCAGTTCAATACCTTTAAGATGCGGGGTGGTTTAAAGCAATCACTGTGGAAACATTTAATGAAATAAATTTCATCTCTAGTTATTTTGTGACCAGATAATGAAAATTTCTACTAACAAACATGGTTCTCGTTGAGCACAACATTCCTATTAATTCACATATTATAAACTTACTCTAGACACTAGACGAAATTAGACACTGACAGCACAAACGTATAAAACATTTAATTTTGCCGAAAAGACTCACATGTTGTGCTCTTTTAAAATCATTTTAGAGGGAGTTAGGAAATTTAGTTAAATTTGCTGCTTTGTTTTGATGGTCTGTTTCATTTTGTCTTTTCATCTTTAAGGACGTGCAGCAGTTAAATCTTTAACGTTAATTTAAACCAAATGTCTGACATGAATAATTCATTAGGTGTATTTTGCTTAAAAAGCTGCAGCGCGACTGTGCGCCCAAGGATACGCGAGCATAGAGACAGAGTTGTCTTACACAACTTGTTGTTATTGTTTTTGTGATTTACTCTCTAATGTAATGATTGCTGTATTTGGCTCTTTGTGCCTTTGAGTATATTCTCAGTGGAGGTGAACAAAATCTGAACAATTGCTCTCATAAGAGCAGCAAACATTTTAAGGGCTTTAACAGCTGGTCCTGTATGCCTTGTTAAATGGGAACAGACATGACAGTTTTCCTTAGGGGAGTCTTTTAGCATTCTTACATGTTCATATAAAGATTTGATGTTATAGGTGATTTATCAGGTTTATGTTTTAGCTTGTAGACTTCCAACAGAGGGTGTCTGGAGTAAAAAAACATCTGCATCTTCTTGTTTTGCTTTCTTTCTTTCTTTCTTTTTTTTTTTTTTTTTTAGAAATAATCTTTCTCGTGCCTTTTTATGACCTGAGATGCTTTTTTCCCTCTTATTGTTAAATTAGACAACAGGCTTCGTCATTATGGCCAAGTTGCATTGGTTTTTAAAAGATTTAATTAGCCTTTTTTTTTTTTTTTGGCAGGACAATGTGTTTCATCAGATCTTAATGTTGTCAAATGGATCCAGTTCTTTGACTGGTTAGGAAAAAGAAGGAACTGTTAAATCCAAACAATGCCCTCTGTTTTGAAAGTAGTTAAAAAGTACTCTTGGGACAGTATTTTGAAACTGAAAAGTGAAGCGGAATACTGTTTCAGGATGAGCATTGGCAAATGAGACCAATGGCCGTCATGCAACAAAAATTTTCTATTACAGATAGGAAAAACAGGGGGTAAAGCCAAACCAGTTGCAATGTCCTGAGCATTAGTACCAGTTTGGGTGCAGAAGCTCGCAAAAACTCCTCATACGTCATATTTACAAGCATTCTTTCCCCCCATTGTGAAAGCAGTGGGAATTGCAAAGGGAAATTAGCACAAATTGTTTTTACTTCACATTTACTGCAGTAAGTCAGACGTGGTGTGTTCTTGCACACATTTGATAAGGTTAGACCTCAGTGGCCAGAGGCTCAGCAGTAGCACCTCACCTCAGCCAGGATATTGCCACATTATAGTAAAACCGTTGTGCCTTCCCCACAAGGATGCAGTAAATTTAATGAGATGGAGCTGTTGCCCAGTGAAGAACCAAACAGTGCAGATAAGTAAAATAATTTGTTAAAACAGGGCTGATAGCCCAACAAGAGACATTACTGTTAATTATTAATTAAAGTACAAGACCTTCATCACTCTTGTGTGTTGCTTCATGATGAAAATTTTTGTTTCCATAATTAGCAGTAAACCTGCTGTTGAGAGTTTGCACCATAACAACTCCTGAAATTATCCCAAATACCTGTAGGTGCACTATAAAGTGGCCATGTGCTGAACAGCTGTGGCAATTCCCCCGCCTGCTCTCATCCTCCCCTCCCAGAATCAGTCGTGTCCATCGACAGCTGTATTCTTCACAGTCAACACCTACATGTCCGTATGGCCTCGGACGGCCAAGTCCTTAATTGTGAACTCCAGCAGCCACCGAAACTAAAGAGCAGAATCAGGTTCAAAAACTTGTTCTGCTGAAAGATAACTTTGAGACTTAGAGGTTTTGTGGCCCACCAGATTGTTTATTTGACTTGTCAGTAAAAATAAGTTTTGCTCAATTGTAGCATTGCCAGTTCTTGACCAGGATATGTATCATGATCCACTGAAAATACCCCTTGGGTGCTGTCCCAGTTCCCCTCACCTTCTTTACTAATTCATTCAGAACAGCTCCAGACTCCAGACGCTGGGTTTTTCTATGAGAAACAGCTGTCTGTTTTCAAAACCATTCAGTCCTAAACTGAAGTCCTAAGGAAACTATATGAAAAGGCACTTTTTAAATTTTGCACAGCTAAAAAGAAGGAAAACTTCACTTTTGTGTTCGATAAAGCTCTCAGTGTCTGCAAAAACAAACCAACAAAGAGACTTTTCTGTGTTTCAGTGCATGACTGTCAGAAAGAACATATGGGAATCCTTAAACTGAGTGGTGTTGAACTCACTGTAGCTGCTCTCCTCCTTTAGGCCACACAGGGCGTCTGCTGCAGTCGCTCTGCTTCACCAGTGTGTCCTTCCTGCTACTCCACATCATCTATCAGATTACCGTCCACAGCCTCGTGGCTGGGAACTCCATCGCCTCCAACTTCAGCTGTGAGTACACTGCAGCCTTTGTAGTAAACGCCCTAAGAGTAGTGAGGTTTGTTCTGTATACAGAAATCACAAAATCACTCATGGGTCAAGAATCCAAGAAGCAGGAATGGAGTTGAGTGATTGAGTCGTCTTCTGTTGCCTTCTGAAAACATTTAAAAAGACACACAGGAAGCACCTTATTAGTTTGTAGAAAGGTCAATAGACTAATAAAGCTGCATTAAATCCTTTAAAGTCATTTTCTGCCAAAGTGTGAGTCAAGGCAGAGGTATGTGATCATTGCAGTTTGTTTCTTTGCACAATTGTGAAAAGTAGCAAGCTGGAGTTCATGAACCTTGGGTGGAGAGGTGGAGTATGGGCAAAAGAAGAACCCATCTATTTCTGGTGTAGATCTGGATTAATTTCTTTAGAAATGTGCAACAGGGCATTGGCCTTGGCAGAGGTCTCTGAGTGCCCCTTGAGAGCCATTTTTTTGTATATATATATATATATATAATAAAATCTTTTTTGCAGGGAAATTATTGCCTTGGTTGTATTCACTGGCAGATCAAATATGTTATGGGACAAATCTTTTGTTTTGATATTTAAACAGGACCTCCATCTTTTCCTAACCAATAAGAGCTTAGCTCTGATTTACACTTGTTGCAAGTTGTTAATGGAGATCCTGCTCTATAGTCTATAGTAATAGAGCACAGAGCTCTATTACTTACTTCAAAATCATTATGGGTTCAATTAACCCGATCAAAATATTGAATAAGCTTAAGCTATTAAGTTGAATCAAATGTTTGTATCTGAAGAATTTTTAAGGCCTCAGTCACAGGCCTAGAGCGCATAAGCAGTTCCCGCTGATCAATCACAGATTTTTTTTTTTTATTCCCACAAAGCCAAAATAGCTCCAGTGTCTGATTACACTTTTTTAAGAGGTGTACACATACAAGCTGTGATGTAGCCTCAGTACTCCTGCAGCTGCACGTAGCTGCAGGAGTTATGGTGCAAAGCAGAAGTGACTGTAAATACATTAACCACACTTTACTAGCAATAAATGGCATTACGTTGGGGTGGGGTATCTAGATTTTGTGCGCCAATGTTTTAGATATGTATTCATTAAAAGTTAGTATTTAGTGACAGTCTGAAAGATTTTTTTTTCCCAGAACAATGCTTTTACTATGAGCATTCATGGAAGACCAGAGTAGGTGAATTCTCTTCCTGTTCATGACCGACTGTGTGCACACACGTGTGTCCCGTCAGTCCCACGGGCCGTTCTGTGCCTGAAATCTGACCAACCATTGATACAAGGTCAGAAAGTTATATATCACCAGAAAAGTTGTAGCTTTTTCACAGCCTGAGAGAAAGTTTCCTTCCAAAACGCTAAGTGAAGACATGCACCGTTTGCAGGAGTGAGTAAAATATGCTCTGAATAATAATTTCATTTAAAAAAATTTTTTTTTTAGAAATACCCTTACTCTTATTGCATTTTGTCACATCATGAAGATTTATGGATCCGACACATTCCTCAAAGTAATTAGTTTCCTTGTGCCATATGGCAACATAGAAAAAGAGATACTTGGTGCCAGTAAAGCAAACACTGTAAGTTACTGACTCAGTGTTGGGAAGGTGTTAATAGCTGGCCTTGGGTTTCTCATGAAACTCTGTATCAAACTGTAAAATTTGAATGTGTCTAGACGGGACAGACCCTGACCTTATGTTATAATGACTTGTTCACTCTAATGCCTTTCTCCGCCGAGAAACAGCCAACTGAGAAGGCAAAATGAACCTTATCGCCTCAGGCAGAAACACACAGCACCTCTCAGAGAGGGTAGACTAAATATTCTGTCAAGGAATTCCTTATTACTGAAGTCTCAGGAGCTCCGGTTTTTGGCAGATCAAACACTGGAGTGACGTTATTAATTCTGTCCAGTTATTTTATATAACTTTGTGTGATCCGTCCATGTAAAAAATATATTGTAAAAAAAACGAAACAACCCAGCGAACACGGCTGAAACAGCAACTTTCTCTCTATTCAATGCGTTGTGCTCGTTATGACAGTAAAAACTGCCCCATAAACAGCCAGATGTTAACGTTTCTATGTGCAATAGTAGCACAAACCTTCTGTTATAAAGCAAGAAATATTGATTACTGCAATAAAGAAATCAAATGCATTAATTTGTTTTCTTCAGCTGATAAAATTATAAGATACAGTAAGTCTTATTCATAAACTTTCATTGCTAGAAAGTTCAATAAGGACGTGGAGGGAATGTTTATGAAGGACACTGAGCAGATGGCGTGGTAACGCTGTGAACATCTTTAAAAGCCAACAGTAGATGTCAGCCAACAGGTATTCAGTGTAACTGTGAAATGAGCATATTTTTCTACAGTGAAGCTCTTTTTTTAGTCAATAAATTGGGTAAGTCTATGTATGTATTACAAGAGATCATCAAATTCGATATAAACATCCCTGGTAACCACAACCAAGCAACATGTAGAAAAGCACAATGAGTAGCTTTAAATAAAAAAGTCTGTCATACTTTATATGTATTTTTTTGTTTATAATAAATCCCAATCTAAGTCAAAAGTGAACTATTCCTCCATTCATTTACTTCCACTTATCCAGTCTAGAGCCTGTCCCTGCTGTCACAGAGCGAGAGGTAGGATACACCCTGGACAGGATGCCAATCAGTCGCAGGGCTAACACAGAGACAGACAACCATTCACGCTCACATTCACACATATGGATATTTAGGAATTGCTGTTTAACCCGACACGCGTGTCTTTGGGCTGTGGGAGAAAGCTGGAGTATCTGGAAAGAACATGTAAACCCCACACAGAAAGGCCCCGGCCAGCCGGTCTACTCAGTCCCAGGATCTGTTTCCTGTGAGGCGACGAGGAAGTGCAGCTCCTCCATGCAGGAGTTAGCACTATTGTCTCACAGGAAGAAGCTCCTGGGTCGAATAGCACTGTTGAACTTGTCCGGCTACCAAATGTTGTCTTTGCAGCTTAGTATGTTTTAGTTTTTATCTCTTTGCTATAAGAGGCTGATCGTTGCTCAGACACTGTTAATAACACATTAGTGAAACGTTGCTATTCTAGATGGCCTGTTCTTTGATTACAACTAGGACCCAGAGTAGTTTATTTTGAGTCAATAGATATCCTGTCTCTAAGCACTCAAATTGCGTGTTAGAACATTGTGGAACCTTTTTAAAAAGAAATTAAAATAAATATTTGTCAGTGCTTTTTAAGATTCGTGCAAGAAGCAGTGGATGTTGACACACTGGGGAAATCAGAATGTACCGAGACTGACGAGCACATTTTTGCAGATTTCATGAGATAAGCTGAAAGTAAGAAAATAAAGAATATCAGCATTAATTGTTACGACTGATTACATCAATAGAGGCCGTCACTCCAAATAAATACCCATGATAATTGTTTTATTGAATGTTGAATGTATTAAAACTGAAAGAAACTGCCATTAAGAATAATCTGTGATCTGTTCCTCTGCTCTGTTGCTCCACCCGGGCAAAGAAATTAGCCTACATGACTTGCTGCTCTGCCTTAAATGCATACTGGTCCTGGCATTTTAAACATGCTTAGTATGGATTCTGGTTATCTGAAGTCAGATTATTTAGGGTTTATTATACACTTTATCTCACATAGCCTCACTGGAATTTCAGTAATAACCACGCCGAGTAGATTTTGCAGCACCCTTCTTTTAAACAATCTGCACCCAATATTGCACAATAGTGGAATCTAATGATTTTGGCTCACTGTGATGATTTGTTTTTTATTGCCAGCATTTCCACTTCCTCAAGTTAATGTCAGCCTATTAATATTGATAATTTTGTGTTATTTCTATACACCAGGAAGTTAGTTATATTTGTCCTCTCATTCTGCTACCTGAGAAATAGCCTTATCTCAGGTTTTCTATATCTGGTATTTAGCCTCCTTGACACCCTTTTCTTTTTGGCAGTCGAGTATAAACAAGGAGTCCTCCTTCACAGTTAGGTGGTTATCTTCTCCCTGGATAACTTCATATAATTTCCTCCATTCACCACAGCCAAATATGCCATTAGAGCAGTAAAACGAGTATGAGTATGAGTATGAGCATGAATGAGAAAACCGTTCCAAAAAAGCTGACACCTACATCTGTTAGAGCAGGTCACCGACTGGTCACCAGATGAACTGGGGGGATGGCTTCCTTTGGAGTCATCAGTCATTCCTGTGTGCTGACTCGACACTGCATTTACAAACAATTGAAAACATTTGTATTCCAGATGGGTGGAGTTCAGTACATTTCAGATCTAAATTGTCAGTTTGTGACTAGAAAAAAACATGCTCCACTCACTTCCATTTACTTTTCTGGGATTGTCTAAACTTTATGGTAGTCCTTAGCGGTAATCTGGATCTTTTTTTATGCATAATTAAGGATTTGCGCATTCATTTTATATGATGTCAGTAGGTACTTCAGCAGTCTGTAAGGGCTAAACAGCCTAAAAATCTTTGGCTGTGTAGTGGCAAACTTCTCAGGGATTGTCTTCATAAAGTCTCCCTATTGTTGCCTTTTGCATCCACATATATCCTTTCTGCTGTTTCCTAAATCTGTAACACTTACGAAAACACTTACGATTGTCTGATATTAATTATGATGTGCTGAAATTTTGACTGTGCATATTACCGGCCTCTGCACAAAAAGGGGCAGCTGGCATTAGGTCCCAGAGATACTGTAGAAAGAGAGCAGTGCAAAGAAATGCAGCACTGGGAGGTTAACGGCCCAGCAAGTACAAAGGGTGTTTTATGGTGTTCACATAAAATGTGAGGACAGGTATTTTTGGTGCCCAGCTGGGGTGAAATGCGGCCTCACATCGGCAGGCGGAAGTCTTTCTTCCAGAAGTCTCTATGTTGAGTTCAGTCTGTATTACAGAGTATCCCTAAGTCATCCTGTGCATCAGACTGGCCTTGCTTTACCTCTGACATTCCTTGAGCATGATGTCACGCACAGGATGGATTTCCTCTTACATGTGTAGGTTTGGTTTGGGGTGGGTGAAGCTGCATGTTGCAGGTTTTGTCACTCACTAAAACCTACTGCATGTGCTTAATGCAGCACTGGGTTTCTATTTTAAGACTTAATCATGGCATTAAGTAATCTATAAACTTTATTAAGCTCTGGGTGATTTTTTCTTTTTAGGGGTCAGAACAACATCAGTGGAGCTTATCTCAGTCTGTGCAAGTTTCTGGCACTCCCCTCTTTCCTGACCACTTAAGCTACTTGTAAATGACACAAACAGCAAAGCAGCGAGCAAAAGCAAAGGAACAAAAGCTGCATTGAAGAGCGTGCTAGAGATGTGAAACTGATGCTTAGACTCTCTTTAAAGTCTAATTCTTGGTTATGTTATTGTGATTGGTGTTTTCCTTGTTGTTTAATCTCATGATTAAAGCTGGCTTAAATCATTTTGGAGATTTGGAGGCAAAAAAAGATTCCAAAGGAAAACATGTACTTGATAAACCGTTGGCTTGTAAGTTTGTTGTGGTTACTAACAAATCAAGTGGACACAGATCAACGAGGCATCTGTTGGATTGATGTGTCAGGTCAGTGGAATCTGCAGATTTTAAACTCAGGTTTGGTCCTTTAACTCCAAATAAAGACATCTGTGTCTTTAGCTTTTAAGGTTGATGTTTGGCTCCCTGCTTTCTGCTTTTCTGAATTTGTGTGACACAGTTTTATGGGGTACTGATAATCAGAGCCACACAGTCATGTGGAAAGGGAAAAACAAAACAAAACAATGAGCTAAAAGTGGCTGAAAGCTGATGACAGCTGTATAAAATTTTGTTTTATATTAAGTTGAAAAAATATATTTAGCTTTATTATCAGCCTGCAAATAGTCTGTTTGGTGTTTCAGTTCTATGCTCCACACAAGATAAAATGGTTGCTTGTCACTGGAAAATGTATTACAGTGCTGTTAAGTACCACAGAGATAATAATAACTGATTTCCTTTTGTTCTTTTGGCTGTTTAGCTGTTACAGAGGAAGTGGTTCTAAACACTCGGTCCTCACAGCTTAGTTTGTTTCCTCCATCAGTGAGCTCTTCCACATGGGAGTAACTGAGGGGAGGTGGACGGATGAGTCTTAAAAGTTCAGCCGTGAATGAAGTGTTTGATGTCAGAGGTTATGTCATGCGGCCTCCTCCCTTTTTTTTTTTTTAACCTTATAAATTTCCTGACAATTCCTCTTATAGCATACACACTGACCTTTCTTCTTTTCTCACATTTCTTACAATCGGGCTGATTTATTTAATTTAATTATTTATTTATTTTATTCATGAGAGAGAAATTTGATGTAAATCTGATATGTTTTACAATACTTAAAATTTACCCCCAGGGCTCAGCAGATTTTCACAAGTACGCGGACCATCCCGCATGTGATGACTTGCACAATGTAATAATGGTCATTTTATTTTGGAGATTGTAACTATTTGAATGAGAAGAAAGTCTCTACTGATCACTAAGACATGTAACCAATTTGCTGTTCAAAAGATAATTGTGCTTAGTTGTTTTCCTTAATGTGGTGAAACATTTGTAAATGCTAAATGTTATTAGGAATTGTAAATTCTGAGAAAAGCTGTAACAGAAGTTGCTGTGAAAGCTTATGTTTTTTTTTTTTTAAACATAACAACTGAAAGTAGCTGGGATGCATAGTGGTGACATGGCAGATAAGATGAAGATGAAGTATTTATCTGTATTATCTGTGCTAAGCTAAATTTGGCCGTGGAGCAGCTCAGCACACAATTATTACCAGCTACACTGACAAACCAGATGGGTGATACTGATGTGTCACCTGGTTGAGTCACATTCTGGTGTTGTGTTTTCTGTGGCAGCAGAACAAAGGCCGAAAAGCCGTCGTCCTTTTGCTTTCCTCAGCTCATGAATTGAATACCTGGAAATCTCACTCTGGGTGCTGGACTGACGCTCAGGAACACTTCAGCCAATGCAAAGTGTGGAAACAGAGCTATTGTTTTTATTTTCTTCTTTTCATATGAATGCAAGCACAGAGACTGATCCTGTCTGTTCACCTGGAATTATGTATGTGTTAAACTTAAAAGATTTAATCAAATTTAAATTTTATTTGTTTATTTATTTCATTTTTTTCATCATTTGAGCCTCAAACAATGCTTGCTATAGTTTCACAGGCTAGATCGCGATTCTTTATTTATAATAGTGAATAGTAATGTGCCATCACTATCACTGGATACAATATATAGAAGTGATCTCTTCTTTTTTAAATTTGTATGTTTTGCTATTTGTTTTTAATGACTATTATATAATAATTATTAACTTTGAAGGTGCATTTCTTTGCCAAACTTTATCTGTACTCACTAAATTACTTCATATGTTTCTGTACAGGTTCCTCATGGGAGAAATCCATAAGACAAATTGGCTTTGAAAGGTAAGATAATAATGAAACTAAATAATATTGATGCTATAGGCTGTTATATCAGCCTATCCCAGCTGTCATAGTGCGAAAGGCAGGGTACACCCTGTACAGGTTGCCAGCCTGTCACAGGGCCAACACAGAAAGACTCTTGGGCAATTTAGAATCACCAATTAACCTAACCCCAGTAACTGCATGTGTTTGGACTGTGGGAGGAAACCCACGCAGACACAGGGAGAACAACTCCAAACTCCACACAGAAAGGTGGATTCAAACCCAGACCTTCTAGCCGTTGTTCTAGCTGTGAGGCAGCAGTGCTAACCACCACGCCACCGAGGCACAGTGTGTGCACTCAAAATTCTTATGCTTAACTAAAATAGAACAAAAGATTTTTTTAGTTGAAATAAGACTTATAATATATATAATATACTTATAAAATAACTAAAATGAAATAAAACCATCAAAGAACTATCCATAGTTTTTAAGCACCCAACACGAGAAGGTACATATTTGATATATGAAGTATTTAATTATTGTTCTGAACTTGTAAAAGGAGAATTAAAAAAACTAAACTAACACTGAAATTAATTAAACACAAACTAAAACTAAATATTTGTATAAAATGAAAACAAAACAAAAATTAACAAACTTAGCTGAGTGATGAAAAGACTAAATATGTTAAATATAATAAATCTCCCAATCTTTGGGAGATTTCTGTTAAAACATTTACATTTTTTTCAATTCAGATTTTTACTTCACCTGCCAAATGGCATTTATGACATTTTTATCTCCACTGTATTTGCAGGAGGTGGCACTGACTGTGCAAAGTGTCCTAAATATGGCAACTCCACATCAACATTAAACATGACTTTTTGCAGTCGCTGCAGTGGCTCGTCATCTGATCAGTTTCATAAAAGCTCCAAACCTGTCCCTGTGTAGATTCTTGATGAACGCTAAACCCACTTATGCTTAACAGTCAGTTAACGGGCCTATTTTTCAAAGCTTATGCTGTTGTGTCTGCCTCCTCACACCCCCATGATCATATTAGATGTGGTTTCCTGAGTACGGGAATGTCCTAACTCAGCCACGTCCTTTTCCAGTACTCAACAGCCCTCAGTGGATACCGGACTGTAAGTGGCGGAAGTAGAGCGATAAACATTTTATCTCACATGCATTTACCTGTTTGTGTTGCAGGTCATATATAGTATCTGCATGATGTTTACAGCTGCATTTGGTACATTTTACTGCCTGTATGGACCTCAGGTTAGATGTTTGGGTGTCTAAAGAGGATTCACAGCTGCTGTGTGACTTTTACGTTACACTGATCCTTCAGTTTACTCAGGATTGACCTTTACAAATCCTTTATAAATACCAAATATTTATATAGAGGGCATATTTTGTTTGGTCTATATTTAAAAATTTTCACTGAAGCGGCATGACTAATTCCAGCTGCAGCTCCGGGCAGTGAGGACAGGTCTTAGGGTAGCAGTACTAATATTTTTGTAATTTCCTCATATGATAACTATGGGAAAGTAGGAGTCATTGAAGTTACTGGCTCAGACTTGTTTTTGGCTCAGATGGTTTCCATCTCTTTCATCCGTGTGAGGATGCATGAAGCTTCACAACAATGAAGCAAATGGAAACAGGCGTCCTTGGGTAGATTAAACTCCACAACAGAGGCGAGAGGTGCATCTGTTTATCTGTGTGTAGGTTTTCCATCAAGATGATTAGCACTCTGTTTTCAACTTGTTTTTATAAGCTTTGTATAAGCTCAAGGCCCGAATGAGACCGTTCTTTTTCAAATGACCACTTCTTTCTTTTATAGCAAGATCTAAGCATTCGGTCAGCTTTTTCTCCACAGCCCGTCCCGCAGAATCACCAGTGTGGTGTGTTTATTGTAAACTGTTTAATTACACTTGGAGCCCAGCATGAAATGTAAAGAAAACACTTCAGTGGCCAAACACAGGATGCAGCACTATTGCTGTAAAACCGAAATAGAAATTGGTTTGGATGATTAAAAGAGAGTTTTAAAGCTTCTGAAACCTGTTAGTCATTTCAGGGACAATTTTTATTTGTTTTAATAGAACATGCAATCATGACACCTCATAAAATGCGTCCTCGGGCGGCATAAATGCATCTCTTTGGATTATTTGAAGCCTGAGATTACTGTAGCAGTCATGGCAACTGTCCGCCACCACTGTTTAGCTTCCTGTTTGAACAAACCTTTTTGTATTTAATTAGAGGTGAGCAGACTAATCAAATAACAAATGTTGCAAAGGCTGTGTTTGTTCACAGCGATGTAACTGCAAGAGTTCAAACAGTGTCGTGTTTTAATGTATCAACGAAGAACACAAGTTACCTGGACTCGAAGTGGAGTAAATATGATTTGTTTATTAAGTTTTAAAAAGAGAATCCAGATAGATAGACATCTCAAAATGATCTCTTTTTTTAGTCCTTACTTTTCTTACTCCATGCAGATGAAAGAGGAAAAAATAGAGCTAATTGTGCCAGCTGCCTCATTATAAACAAAGAATGCAGTTTTTAGGGGAGTAAACATGTTTTTCACAGTTTAGTTAAAAACAGAAAAGAACAGTCTCTCTCTCATGGCCTTTTTGTTTGAATGGAATTTAACTCACTTGTTAACAGCAATATGTTTAAAGCCCAATTTCATTAAAGAGGGTGGTACTGCATATAAAATCTGAACACAACACATATTAAAAGAACAGTTGAGTAAGGGAAAAATACAGATTCCCATGCATTCATGTGAACAGGTAGTGTTTTCTGAAAGATATAATTGCTGCAGTTATACCTGTTCTCCTGATTCTCAGAGCAGTACCAGACTTCATGCATACAGATTAGCAAAAAATAATACCGGGTGAAAACCTTTATTCGTGTTAGGTTTTTAAAGTGTTAAACCCTTTTTTTTCCTTCTTTTTTTTTTTTCCTCGAAGAGGAGCCCAGCCAGGTTTAAACAGCACCTTTATTTAGGTCAAAGTAAACTAAACAAGCAAACACAAGTCTCAGAAAAATTTTCATATTAGATGTCACTGTCCGCGGTCAGTTAAGTGTGTTGTATCTCGTCCCATCTTTTGGTTGTGATACTAGCCTGCAAGATTGATCCAAATCACATTTTTGGGGGATTCATCTGTACTTCAAGGAGCCAAGCGTCTGCTTAATGTCAACATCTCTGTCCCCTCTTTTTTTGCTTGTCCCCAGTGTGAGAGGTGCAGATGCAGGGAATGGCATCCGAGTGTTCATCCCTGACATCGGCATGTTTATGGCCGGCTTGGGCATCTGGCTGCTGTGTCGCAGTCTGGTCCACAAGAGACCACCTGAGGACATGGCCCAGTACAATGATGATTTCCAACCAGAGGAACAGGTAGGTTTCATTTGAGCTGAAATGAAGTCTGTCTCTATCAATCTGGAGTTGTATGTTTTTCCTAAAGATAGACCAAAATGTTCATATGGTTTTATAATTTTTTTTTGCCCACTTTAATATTTTTTTGCTACATGAAAACTCAGCAACATTTGTTATTTATGTGATGTTTAAAACTGAAGGTGACAGAAATAAATACTGAAAATATGTCCACAGTGAAAGAAAAGCTGGAGAGAATATGAAGTGGAAATGTCTCAGTTTGGTTGGAGGAACTTTCTCCAAACACTTCAGTTGACCATAAACCCCAATGTAAACAATTTTACACAAACTGATTGCAGATTTCAGCACTGAGGAAATGGTAAGGTGTTTTTCAGGTTATGAGCTTGGCAGCCTCTCCAGACAGTAGGTTAGTATAATCCACAATGTCAAAATTAACTGCATTTCTTACCATTTGATGTCTGCAAGCAATTATTGCTATCACCATATGAGGTGAGACAAAAAATTTCATTAAAAATACATTAAACATACAAAAACCTTGGCTTATTCGAATTTGGCTGATCTCCCCTTTAAGGCCTTTTTCTCATGCACCTCAGCACAGCTCAGAGGGCTCCCCTTTCTGAAAACACATTCATGCACATTCATAATTTCACATTGGACCTACAACGTAAATAATAGAGAAACAGAATTGAGAAAGAATAGCTGCTGATGAGAACTGCCTCTCTAGCTAGACTAAGAGTCCCAGCAGGGTATTTAGCAGTTTGGTCCACCATGTACAAGCCCACAGGTGGTGCATCAGGTTAGGACTGATGCCAGGAACATACATGTCATTTATTTCCACATTCATGGTGTTGTGCAGTGTGCGATTTATGCCCTGGGGATCAGATCACAGCTGAGGCTTATGAGGGAAAACATTCAGCACAAATGACCTGAAAATGTTGGCACGCTCACATTAAAAGTGGAAAGACTAACACAATTCCCCAAAATCAGATGTTAGATTCAACTCATTGTCATTGTGCACACAATGAAATGAGCGTTCCAGATCACTGATCCAGAGACGAGCATCTGCAGTCATGGAGCCAGAGACCGGTGCTACCATGTAAATGGGCAAAACACTTAAACCACATTGCCTAAGGACCCAACGCCAGCGCAGGGACAGGGGCTTGAACTGGTAACCCTGCAGCTGCAAGGCAAGCACCTACCCACTGCGCCACTACCACCACCTCTGCTGCCAGGAATTTCACATTGAAAAAATTAAAATCCATATTTTTGATACAGTAGATATCCAGCTTGCACTGTGGATTCAAAGTGCACAGCACTACCAAGGAGCCCTCTAGAAATAGCAGTAGTCCTGGAAGTCGGACCCAAGTTGCACAAGAAAATGACCTTGAAAGAAAGACTGACCAAATTTAAAATTAAGGTTTTTGTGTTTTTAATGGAGATCTGAACTTTATGATTTTACCTTGTGACTGATCAGATTTACAATATGTTCACAGATTTACATTTTTATCTCCAAAATTGCTAAATACCTCAGCCAGCCAGTGTATACACAATATTTTGTCTAACCTGAGCTTTGTAAGCTGGGAGCAGCAGAACTCAAGTAACTGAGTGTTGGTGACTTGGAAAACTTCCAACATCTCCTGGCAAGCCCTCCCTTCTCTTTATGACTCGGTGTTAATTAAAACCACATTCACTTTCACTTCAACTGTGCTGCTTGGTGTTGGCACAGATGGCATGGCTCCTTTATTACTGAGAAACAACAGAAATTAATCTACAGAGCCTGTGTTGCGCTCAGGCTTTTATTTCTGTCAGTGAACCATCTGAGCTGAAATTATTGCACGATTTAAAGCAGGATTTGCCACCTGCTTCTTTCTTTGTCTAGCGGTGTTGAAGTGAGTGGCCTGCTTGCTATAATATTTCTGTTTTACTTTAGGAAAACAGGGACACATAGTTGGTTAGATTCAGCAGCCAAGGAAGAACTGACTGGATTAGATGTCAAGCCAACCTGTGGTTCCGGAGGAAAACATCTGCTAAGGGTGTCAAGCAGCCACAAAGACCACATATATGCTCCGATATTCTGTGTTACATGCTAACTGTGCTGAATGACACTCACAGGATACACATGATGTACTTTTCTTTCATAAATTTTTTTTAGTAGTAGTAAAGATTACCTGTAGGAAATTGTTTTCAGCACCATGGAGAGCTCTGATTTCCAAACTGCACCCTTATGTGCACCTTAAATGTGTCACTATTATCTACTTCCAAGGAGGAAGACGAGAAGCTGAGCCTGGACGACAACATCTTTTTGGAGGAAGACTATGAAGCAGGGTACGAGGCTGAGGAGGACGAGGAAGATGAGGTGCTGGAGGAAGATGAAGAGGAGGAAGAGGAGGAGGAAGAAGAAACAAAAGAGAGCACAAAGATGAAGATTCTACGGATGGTGGCGGAAGTTGCTTCCAAAGTGAAGGAGATCATCGGGAACTTGATAACCACTGCAGGGAAGGTGGTGATCACCATCTTGTTGGGCATGACAGGTGAGACTGTGTTTAATTTTCTTTGGAAAACCTTTCCGTGAGAGTGGCAATTCATTTCAGAGATCAGACGCTGTTATTGAAAGTTGGGCATATACTGAAACATACTGTTTGCTTATCTGTACAAGTTGGATCACTTCAGTTAACTTGGATGATGTTTGCTCTATAATTCCACCAGTCTTTGTGCCTCTTTAGCTAAGAGCAACTGTCTCAGTGGCTTTTATAGAGTTTTTAAATGGGGTCCAAGAACCAGTTGGGGGGTCTCATGACAATCAGAAAATTCTGTCTCAATTCCAAACCAAAAAACTTGAAAACTGGCTGAAAATTCAGTGATTTGCAATGTTTTTAATTGTTTAAAAAAAAGTCTGCTGCCTCCATAATCATGTATTAGTATGTTTATGGAGGAGATGTGGCTGCCATATAAAGCAGTGAAGCTAAAAATTTCCAGTGTGGTTACAACTGTAGATATGTTTTATTCTACTGAGTGGTGGAAAGAAAACCTTTAAAACATGCTTCTTTTTTTTTTGGTAAAGTTTGTAATGTTAAGGAGTTAGGAAATGATTGGCATTGGACCAGAAAACTATAGATAAAAAATATTTATCCATATAGTGTTTTATTCTGTACACTACTGCTCATTCATTGCTAATCACTAGTTAACCTAACATGCATATCTCTGGATGTGAGAGGAGGTCGGAGTACCTGGAGGAAACCCACACATGTACAGGGAGAACATGCAAACGCCACACAGAAAGACCTCAGCTCGGGTTCAAACTAGGAACATTCTTGCTGTGAGGCAACAATGCTAACCACTGCACCACTCTTTGTCACTACTCACATTGATGACAATGGAAAATAATACTTCAAGCTGTGCTTGAAAAAATGGTTAGATAAATTTTGTAATAATATATAGTATATTTGAACTGTAGCTAGACAGCCAAGACATAAAACTGTCTGCATGGATAACTATGTTAACCCATATTTGGAAATAACTCTCAGCCATTATTGAACCGCATATATGATATGAAAGCTTTGGCACTTTCAACATATTATACATGTCACAATGTTTATTAAATTATGGTAACAACATTTCTCAGATTGCTGTAGATCCTCTGAGACTTGTTGTGGTAAATCCAGCCAATCTGAGGCTCCATGTGAGTTAAACAAAGGGTTTGAATTTATATACTATCCTGGCAGATGTCTTTGAATTCACTGGTTTTGTGTTTGCAGGAATCATGCTGCCCTCCTTGACCTCGGCCGTTTACTTCTTCATCTTCCTCTTCCTTTGCACCTGGTGGTCCCTCCGCCGGACCTTGAACACGCTCATGTTCAGCTGCATGTGTGTTCTGATGGCCATCTTCAGCGCTGGACATCTCATCGTCCTCTACCTCTACCAGTTCCAGTTCTTTCAGGAGTCCGTCTCGACTAATGACAGCTACATCAGGTCAGAAATGTGGAGTTCAGAATTCAGACATTACACTGCTTTACACAGTAGGCTTTAAATCAGCTTAAATTGACTTCAGAATAAGGTTCATATATTGGATAACATTTTTTTTCATCAGTCTGAAACAAGACTTTTTATAAATGATTATTTTCCCCCATTATTATTTAACCCTTTTAGGCAAAACTGGCCATTGATCATGACAAGTATCTTAACCCTGTGTTGTGACTTTTTTTTTTACCCTCTCCAAAATCTTGGCAATCAGGGTCCAATAATAAATAAATCAACATGCTTTAAAAACTATTTCTTTCCTAAAATAACTTTTTACATAGAGTTAAGGTTAAGTAACGTAGAGTACTTGGTTGGTGCACTTGACTTTCACTCTGCACACAGAAGGAGAGGAAGCCAAATCAAGAACAAACTGTTATCCAAACAAAGCAGAGCGAAAGTCAAACTGTAGCATTAGATTTTTTTCTCTCTTGTTATTTTGATGAAATGTATTTCCCTAGTCAAACATCACAAGCTGATACTATTGCACTTTTACTGTGTGAGAATAAATTATGTGATGATAGGGCTCAGCAGCCGGAGCTCTTTCGACTCAACAATATTTATTGCACCCGAGGCAAGTTTGTTTAAACAATAAATATTTACTATTGTTACAAGGAAGAAAGAAATGGAAAAGATAAACTTAGCTGGAGGGTAGGCTTATCAGACTCCTACTCATACCACATCAGTGTCAGATGCAGAGCTTTTAAGCTCTTCACTACAACCAATACTGTTTTATTATGCATGAGAAAGGAGGCAATCAGCTGTCTGTGGCTGCTGTGGTGAAGCGCTGTGGTTGGACTAAAGCCACACTGTTGAACATCTTGCCAATATATGTTAGTCACAGTTGTTCAATGAGCTGACTTCGTTGCAGGCGGTCTGTCAGCTCAGTAAGTTCTTTGTTTTTAGTCTGACAGCTTGGAATGATAATTATGCTGTTTATTTAATAACTGTAAAAAAAATGTACACGCCAAATCAGCTATGATGCTCTCTAAATGTGTCCTCTATTGACCTGGGGGTCTGTGATCATCTTGCCTATCATTGGTGTTAATCAGTCCTTCTGATTTTGTTTACTTCACCTGACAAGGAGATTCTCTGTTTTTTTGGTTTTTTTTAACCCATTGTGGACATCTGGGTTGGGAATGAGGTCAGGCTCCAAGTGGAAGAGTTGAAGTATCTTGGGGTCTTGTTCATGAGCAAGGGAAGAAAGGGGTGAGAGATTGACCAATTGATTGGTACAGATGCTGAACCAATACATCTGAGGTGGTTTAGGCATCAGATTAGGATGCATCCTGGATACTTTCACGGTGAGGAGTTTTGGACGTTGTACAACCAAGAAGAGGCCCCTGGGCAGGCCTGGGACATGCAGGAGAGTAGTTTTCTCAGTTGGCTTGGGAATGTCTTGGTGTTCCTTCAGAAGAGCTGGACATGACTGCAGAAAGGGAGGTCTACTGCTGCTTAGACCACTGTACCTATATGGATGGATGGATGGATGGAATTCTGCATCTCAGAGAAATTGGAATAACGTGAAAAAGGTTTTTTTGTAATTTAAAAAATGTAAGCTTTCTTATATTCTGTATTTATTGCATGTAAAGTGAAGTATTTCAGGCCGTTGTTTTCATTTTAATGAATGATGACTAGAACATTAAATACACAATTAATATTGTACTAGAAGATGAAATAGTCAAGCTGCAGCAGTACATTTAATTCACAGTAAACTAAAAAATAAATGCAGATATAATACTTATATTCACTAAAGATATCTTCTGCATCTGCATAACAATAACTCAGAAAGATTCAGTAAAATAACGTCTTTGAATATAAAGTAGAGCCACCCTCTAATGTTGATATCCACCCACTGCTGTTCAGTAGGTCCTTTAACTTACAGTAATATTGTTGTGTCTTCCATACCTCACAAGCAGCATTGCAGCTGTCTCAGTGTAGTTGATGTCTCATTGTCCTTGGGTTTTATTGATCTCAAACTTTCTCATTTTAAATATGTGCTGCTGTGTGTCAGGAGCGAGGCTGTTTACAGCTATGTATAGCTGTAAACAGCCTCGATAAAGCCGTGCGTCTTCTCCATCCCACTCCTGCCTCAGATGGCAGATAAGGGAGTGATTACAGTGTTCCATTGACAGGTTTTTCATTAGGAAACAAAGTCATTAGAATGAATGGACCACTTGCCCTCACACCATCTACACAAGATAATCTCTTTAAATCGTCCAGCTTTAGTGACCATGCAGAAGGACTGCCATCTAAGTGAATGATAAATTTCAGGGGTCATCACTCTGTTATTCAGTACGGTACTTTTACTTCTTAGGTTGGCTAAAAATCCTTAAAGTTAATCGAACGCTTGATGCTTTCACCCCTTTGGTTCCCTGAAATACTTTATTAAATGCTGGATGCAGGAATGTAAAACACTTAAAAGCAAGTGTGTCCTCTGGCCTCCAGAAATCTTTTAAATGACACATAAAAGGAAAAAGAATCACTGCTGTTAACCCATCACTGAGGCAGTAAACCAGTGAAGGTCAAAGGCAGATACACATTTTAAGGGGGCTTGAGACAAAATGGTTGAGAACTCGCTATCCCTTGTTCAAAACATAAATATTACCAAAGAAAGCACTCTTTACTCACCTTTTAAATTCCCCTTTTTTAATCTTTAATTGATGTTTTGTGTTTGTTTTTAAAACAGTGGTCTTCCAAAAGAAAGAAGGCCCTAATTTATCTCTGTGAAGGCCAGCATTTGGAAAAGTTGCCACTAGTTGTTAAATCACAAAGAGACCATCTACTTCATCATGTGCCTGCCATCTTCTCAAGCCTTCATGTTGACTTTCCACATGTCTGAAGCATTTCTGTCTGCCGCTGTGTGAAAATTGAGGCACGTTCGACTCTGCTTTGGCCTGTTTAGTTCAGACTTCAGGCAGTCAGAGGGAAACTGTTGGGCCATAAATATGTGCAGCCTCGATTGGACAATAGGCCACCTCAGTGCCTGTCCTAATTGTCCCTGTTGACAGTGACTCGGCCTTGCTGTGGACCTGGTGTTGAATGAGACTGTTGAGAGGCCTGGCTTCTACTTCACTTCCTGCCTCACTGCCTTACAGTGGAAGTCCCCAGTCATGTGACCAGCTGTAACAAGAAACTGTTCAGGAAATTTGCTGGGTTCTGGGAGTGTTCACTCCTCCACATGGCGTAAAAGAAAAGACTCCGGAGACTTCTAAATTTGAGTGTTTGTCACTGCAGTACGTCAGTGCAGTTCCTGAGTATATGACCTTTATTCTGCTCAGAAGGAAAAGGAGTGAAATGTATGACATCCTTTGTTTTATGAACACATTTTTAGCCTCTTTGCTTTATACAGAATCCAGGGTTAGAGAGTTTCTTGCCAAAATGACATCTAGAAGAGAGTTGCTATCAATATCAGAAAATATATTTAATTTCCAAAGTTCTTTTTTAGAAGGAGATGTAAACATTGGTTTTATTTTCATGCTCCATAATTTTATTCATGGCTCTACTAGAGGAGCTGTGCGTGATTCATACTTAAAAAATATGTATGTATTTATCTTACAGTGACCTTGCACTCTCTCAGTTCATGCACTGTCAGACACTAGCTGTTGCAGCTCCTGTCCCTTAATCCTACTTTTGATTGGCTGCTTTTCATAATCAAAAGTTTTGGACAACAGGTGGGTGTGGCTTCTGCGCTCACAGCGAAAGCTGTGTGCCTGATGAGTAATATTTGCCCTCTGTCATCATCAGTATCAGTGGTAGTTGTAGTAATAATAATATTCTTTTCCAGTGTACCGTAAACGTAGTTTGATCATGGGAATTACTTAAAATTCTGTTTTATTTATATAGTGCCAAATCACAGCAAAATTCATATAAATACAATGTGCTGTATTGTACCTCAAAGAACCTACAGTGTTACAGAAATCCCCACAATCCAGCAATTCTGTCTGAGCAAACCAAAGACCTTTTATAAAAAAAGAAATGCCCAGCAGAACCAGGCTGAGGCTCAGGAAGGGAGCCCTCTGCTGCAGCAAGTAGGGGGTTGAGGGGAAATAGACAACAGAAGCGATGGTAAATGGGCTCAGTGCATCTTTTTACAAGTCCCCCAGCAGCCTGAGCCCATAGCAGCATAACTAAGGGATGCTTCTGTTTCAGCAGTAGAGGATCACCTGATAGCTGAAGGATTTGCTTCCCAAACTTTTATTTTTCAAAACATAAGTAAGCCTCCACTCTGAGTGAAATTCTTTACTGAGATGATATGGTACAATTTGGTGCCTAAGATATGATTAAGTGTGATCATTCAGGTCTTTGTATGTGAGGATAATTATTTTAAATTCTACTACATTTTAAAACCAAATTTAATTTACCAAATTAGCTTTACCCTTAATAATGTTCCTTTAAATCATTAAACAGTCAACAGTAAACTAAACTGGACTTACCCTTAGTCCATCAGCATCTGAGCAAAGCAGTCCAGACATCCCTTTCCCCAGCAATATATTCCCACTGCTTGTGGGAGATCTTGAGGTGATCTGAAGCTAAACGAGTTATACAGTCTCTCTGACGTGTTCTGTGTCTACCCTGGAAACTGCAGTTAACAGAAGATTTAAGCAGTTAAAAGTTTTCATGCATTTTTGCTCTCTAGGACACAACTCGAGGAAGCCAATTTGTTTCTTGCAGATATCCATCCATTTTCTTCCGCTTATTCTTTTCAGGGTCACAGGGGGGGCTGGAGCCTCTCCCAGCGGTCATAGGGCAGGAGACAGGGTACACCCAGTACAGGTCGCCAGCCTGCTGCAGGGCTAACACAGAGAGACTGACAACCATTCATACTCACATTCACACCTATGGACAATTTAGAATCACCAATTAACCTAACCCCACTGTGTGCATGTCTTTGGAATGTGGGAGGAAACCAGCGTACCGGAGAAAACCCACATAGACACAGGGAGAACATGCAAACTTGATTTAAAAATTGTTTAGTAAATTGTAAAGTGACCTTCAAGGAAGAATTTAAGGAGAAAAAGATTCTAATCTTTTTCATGTCTAAAGTGTAAAGAAATTTTGCTAGTGAAAATACAAAGTGAAACTACAGAAGACCAAAAAATATAAAAAGAAAATCTTATTTTTCTGGTGTTTTTTTTCTGCTTAACACCACTTGTTTCCATTCTCATTTACCTTTCTGTCTGTGTCTGCAGTGTGTTTGGCATCTCCCCAATTGTTTCAGAGCAACTGCTCCTGCACATGGAAGCTCACTGTGCACCCGCGGCGTAAGTGGTGACCACTTTGTCAGTCCCATCATGCTGCTGATCCTCTATTACACCCTGGCTACTCTCATCCGCCTCTGGCTGCAGGAACCCATCGACCAGCTGATGGTGAGGACAGAATGAGCGCACGTTTTTAGTTAAAACATTGTTACATATTTTGTGGTGCGATAATTTGCTCATCAGTTGCACTATAGCAGTTGTTTCTGTTGTGAAATAAGTCCCACAAGTGTATTTGTGATGTGGCTAAATTTAGATATTATGGGTCAGCTTTACTGTTTACACTGAGCTGAGAGGGTTTTCAGAGTTTCAGCTTTTAGCCACATTTATATTTAGAGATACAGCCATGATGAAAACTTCAGGGAACACAGGAGCCTCTGCATGTCTTTTCTCAGTGCACACACAGAGCTCTGCAACATCAGAGATCAACTTTCATATGACTTGATTTTTCCTGTCTCTGCAGCATTGGAACAATTACATAAGTATGTCATATAGCTTTTAATGGAACTCAGATGTGTGTTAAATTTGTATCTTAACCCTCTATGGCATGTAATTTTTATCTTGGGAGGAAAAAATATTTCACCTTAGTTTTTTGGAGCTTGGGGGTTCCTGATAGTATATCGATAATAAAATAACACACGAATGGTTTATCAATCAGTGGGTTAGAGATTAGGTGCACTGCACATTTGTTTTTCTGAATTTGTGTTCTGAAGCCCATACGAGTCTGACTAGGGTGAGGTTTTCTGGTGGAAAGCCAGCATGGTGGACCTGCCCCAAAGCCTGAGTGGCTGGAGGACACTCAGTCCTGAGGGTGGGAGGGTTTGCCGGAAGGTCCCGCATTGGCTTTGCTGTGGACCACCATCCTGTGACAGGTGGATCCGACAGCTAGGACAGACGGGGCATCTTGGTCTCACTACTGAACAGTTGTGCCCGGGGGGGATGTGCCCCCCCCCCCATGTAGAACCCCAACTAGAGGCAAGCCTGCAGGCAGCAGGAGCTAACCACCTGAAGGCGCTGGCACAGGGGCCCAAGTTCCAAGGCCCATCTTTCTAGGCACCCATCTCCCAAAGATTCCGGAGACCATGGATTGGTCTGGTTTATCCCCCTAATGGGCTGCATGCACAGGGTTAAAACAGACCATGCTGTGCCCCTGGCCTCAAGATTGGTGCTCACTATCACCTGATGATATTGCCACCATGGTGCCCCAGCACAATCCCTTTGACTGGCTCACTGTTGCCTGAGAAAATTGCCGCCCGATATCCTAGCAGGGTCTCCTTGACTGGATCACTGTTACCTAGAAAAATTAGATCCACAAGAACCACAAGAGAACCACTGGGAACCTTGACCTCCATCTTCATTTTCCTCTTCATCCACAGACTCATTGTCATCAGACAGGACATCTGTTTTCAGAATTAGGAAGCCTAAAATTAAAACTGATCATAGCCTAACCGCTTGATCATGTTCCTTAAATTCACAGAATTTTTGTGCATCCATTTCCTGTGAGTAATAGTACATAATGCATCAAAAATTTGATTATGTTGATAACTATGCATCCCAGCACATCTCCATCTATAAGCATATAATTGTTCAAACAGAACTACGCAATGAATGAAAAACCACCATACGTTCAACTAGTATACAAATAAAAACAAAAAAATGTCTTTACTCAATCAAATATGCTTTTTTATATATTCGTGCACATCACAGATATTTTTTATGCAGTGTTATTGAAATTTAAACATTTTGAAAAGTGAAATTTATCTGACCTTTGGCTGGCAGGATCTATAGCCACAAAAAAGGACTGTTCCACCCCCCAGACAAAAGCTCAAAACCACACCTACCTCAAATTGATTGGTTAAAGACTTCATCAGACTTTGTGAACTTCTGATTTACTTATAAAAGTTTTAAAGTGGGGGTGTGAGGGTCAAAATAGTGGTTTGTTGCCTGAGGGCAACGCCATGCCATAGAGGGTTAGCTTTGCAGAATAAAACCAGCAATGTGCATTTATTCATGAGCACAGTAACAGTAACTTCATTAACATGTGTTTGGGTCAGAATTTGATGATCAATAATAAACAGGTTTCAGGTTTATATGGCAGACTTGTTTGTGATAAAGCTGCCCTGGATAAAGCTGGATAAATCCTTCATCAAATCCTACTACCTCCATATCGATTTCCTTCCGCTACCTCTTATTGATCTAAAGTGCCACGCTGTTTTGGGAGAGAAACACAGGCATTAAAGCTACCCTTATATTATGATATTTGGGTTAATAGATGATGCACTCCCTCATTGGGTCTGCTCATTTTTGACCTACAGTACTAATTAGGTCATGTTTTTTTCTGTTGAAGAAATGGAAAGAGAAAAGAAAAGGAAAAAAAAACACACTGGAGCTATCGGAAAAAAATATCTGGATTTGTTAAAGACCAAAATGACAGATGCATTTGAGTCAAACAATAGTCACAATATAAAAGTCAGGGGAGCTTCCCTTACCGATCAAAAACCAGAGCTCTAATTACATAAATTTACAGATCACAAAAGAAAAGAGACAACTGTAGCCAAAAAAAACAGTCAAAATCAAAAGATACTTTTTCAAGACTTGTATCAATAATTATACAATACACAAAATAAACAGAAAAAATACATACATACATATATTTCCATGTGTATTCACAATATGTAGGATATTGGATTCATGCTACTGAGGGAAGCATGAATCCCTGGAAAGCTATTAAAATGGGGGATCTTTCATCATTATTTTTTCTTCTTTGTGTCCGGAAATCCAGATTTTTGATTCTCTTATAGTTTCACCTGCATATGCTAGCTAAAAAGGGCATTTCAACAAATAGGCCACAAATTTGGTTCTACAAGAAAAGTAGTTTTTCATTTAAAATTTTTTTACCAGCATGAGCGTGGTTTTTGGAAGCTCACTCATATGTTGTTTGTCTTAAATTAAGCTGATGACAGCTTATTGCTGATTTGGATTTGAACACAATGTTACTTTATATTCTGGACTATTCAGCGATGTTGATTCAGTGATATTGCTTAAAGTGGCCTATAGAAATCATTCTGGGGGGAAAAAAGCACATTTTGGCTTTAGATTGTAAAACTTGGACTTAGTGCAAAACTAATTTGTTTTAATGGAACATAAATGTGTTTTTCAAGCCCCATGACAATTTCCTGTGGCTAACTCCTGTACTTATAAAGTTACGCAGAATAAACTTGAAAAGCACCAAATTTTGAACCACCCCACTTCAAGAGCCAGTAAATGTGACAGTTATCATTGTATGTACAGGGGTTGGACAATGAAACTGAAACACCTGTCATTTTAGTGTGGGAGGTTTCATGGCTAAATTGGACCAGCCTGGTGGCCAATCTTCATTAATTGCACATTGCACCAGTAAGAGCAGAGTGTGAGGGTTCAATTAGCAGGGTAAGAGCACAGTTTTGCTCAAAATATTGCAATGCACACAACATTATCGGTGACATACCAGAGTTCAAAAGAGGACAAATTGTTGGTGTGATGTATCAAGAGCCACGGTATCCAGGGTAATGTCAGCATACCACCAAGAAGGACGAACCACATCCAACAGGATTAACTGTGGACGCAAGAGGAAGCTGTCTGAAAGGGATGTTCGGGTGCTAACCCGGATTGTATCCAAAAAACATAAAACCACGGCTGCCCAAATCACGGCAGAATTAAATGTGCACCTCAACTCTCCTGTTTCCACCAAAACTGTCCGTCGGGAGCTCCACAGGGTCAATATACACGGCCGGGCTGCTATAGCCAAACCTTTGGTCACTCGTGCCAATGCCAAACGTCGGTTTCAATGGTGCAAGGAGCGCAAATCTTGGGCTGTGGACAATGTGAAACATGTATTGTTCTCTGATGAGTCCACCTTTACTGTTTTCCCACATCCGGAAGAGTTACGGTGTGGAGAAGCCCCAAAGAAGCGTACCACCCAGACTGTTGCATGCCCAGAGTGAAGCATGGGGGTGGATCAGTGATGGTTTGGGCTGCCATATCATGGCATTCCCTTGGCCCAATACTTGTGTTGATGGGCGTCACTGCCAAGGACTACCAACCATTCTGGAGGACCATGTGCATCCAATGGTTCAAACATTATATCCTGAATGCGGTGCCGTGTATCAGGATGACAATGCACCAATACACACAGCAAGACTGGTGAAAGATTGGTTTGATGAACATGAAAGTGAAGTTCAACATCTCCCAAGGCCTGCACAGTCACCAGATCTAAATATTATTGAGCCACTTTGGGGTGTTTTGGAGGAGCGAGTCAGGAGACGTTTTCCTCCACCAGCATCACGTCGTGACCTGGCCACTATCCTGCAAGAAGAATGGCTTAAAATCCCTCTGACCACTGTGGAGGACTTGTATATGTCATTCCCAAGACAAATTGATGCTGTATTGGCTGCAAAAAGAGGCCCTACACCATACTAATAAATTATTGTGGTCTAAAACCAGGTGTTTCAGTTTGTCCAACCCCTGTAGGTGCAATTTTGCATGGTTTCATAAAAAGTGCTTAAGTTAAGTTAAGCTAAGTTAATTTACAACAAAACAAAATCAGCTGGTTCTGAGGAGTTCAGGAATGAACTTTTCCTAGATTTGATTTGATTTTGAGTGAAATAACCCAGGAGCCAGGGCATCCCTTCTGGTTAATAACCACAGTGGGAGAAATATATTAGTTTAAGGAGGCCAGCACTTCAACAGAAATGTAGCTTTTTTTAAGTACCTAATGCTATTCAGTCATCAATGCCTGATTTCACTCTATCCAGTTCTTGACTTTGTGACAACTTCATACCAACTCTCAAAAAAACTATGGCTCATAAATTTAGAGCTAATAAATTAAACCTAACTGAATAATAACATTGTAGAGAAAGAACCTTGGTGGATAAACAGCATGTAATTTAATTTTTATTTATGCTGTGGAACTTAAATGAGCTCCTCTTTTGGGAAATGTGGATTTTGGACTAAAAGCAGGTACAAAAAGTCAGTGGGTGTCAGAGACACAATCTAAATTCAGTACACAACGCCTCCATGACAGCTCCATAGTAAATTCCAGACAGTGAACTGAAATAGATCCAGATTGAATTAAATGGGCAGCCAGGTGGCCTCGTGATCAGAGAAACCGTACTGATGGAAGATTTCAGGCCGATTGATCGCTGGCTGAATCTGTCCGAAGTACACAGCTTAGGTGTTATCTGAGATACTGCTGGTCTAATTTTGACAAAGCGTGAAAGGAGGACAGGTCTCAGCGCCATGTTCCTGTGTTACGGTGCTCTGTAGGAGACACAAATGTAGCTCTCATGTAGTAACAGAGTCCACTGGTCCAACATTGTTGAACGATCATGGAATCACACATTGTGGGAGTTAGAGGTGGTAGAGGTTTATACTAGAGAGATATATTTGCAGGTTTGTCAGTTCAGTCTGAGAATAAATGAGCAAAGAATACAATTCACTTTTACTCACTTTGTTTTAACATGTTTTCTGTTTTCACACATCCTGACAAAAGCCAAGGGGACATAAAAGATTCTTGTTAAAGTCACATCTTTTGGATTCCTTGGACTTTAAGGGTCAAAGTTTCTTTCTTTTGATAAAACACCCTTTTTCATAAGTACTATTATGTATACAGCTATATTCAGCAAAACAAAACAGAACAGGCACCCGGTAGCTAGATGATCAAAACAGCAGAGAATTTTGTAGGTGAAGAGGTCGACATTTGAGTTTGAGTGTAAAATAAAGGTAAAAGGAAACTTAATATTAGACTCAGTTTCATCAGGTGGATACAAACATCTAGAAATGCACATTAAATATATGAACAAGTGGTGCCAGTCACAACAAACCCCGCCCCCAGCAGACATTTAGCTGATTGGAACATTGCCTGTCTCGCAAACATGTCACTCTCCAAACATTGAATCACTGAGATAACACATAGGCACATAGGTGTCCGTAATTTTCAAAGGTTTAAAAAAGCTTTGATTTTATGGTAATTTTCAGTTTTTTGTAAAAGCTTTGTCTCTTATAATGAGAAAATATGTGATTTTTGGGGGGTGGGGTGGGTGATAATAGTTGAACTGACTAATCTGACTGATAGTGAGAAAAAAGGTGTGTCATATATTGGCGTATCCGGATCATATCCTGATCAAATGTTACATGTCCATGGACAACAGTGATATGCTTCTTACTGTAACAAACAACCAAACATAACAAAAACAATACCCCGGTAATTACCATTGTATTGGAGTGAAGGCACAAATCACAGTGATGGATAACCCATGTATGTACAGGTAGAACCCAGACTGTCTGCAGTGACAGGATGGTAAGAAAAGCATTTTATTTTAATAGATTAGGTGAACTGACCCTGACTGTATTTTTGCTCAGTTCCCACCACTGAGTCGAAGCTACAGTCCTCAGTGAAATGTTGCGTAATATGTTCATATTCAACGAGGCTGCCTCGCTCCTGAATTCAACCTGCCTTCCTTAACCTCAGAGCTCGAAGCTCAGCTCCATTGTCCTGTAATGGAGTTATAGATTAGTGTTTTTATAGAGGGATCAATACCGGCCTGTAAACCGGTGGGGCTGTATACATTATTGATCACTCCACAGAGCGGTTTATGTTTGTGTCTGTGTGTTTTCACCCACTCTTACACTTTAGATAATAAAAAATGATTGCGGCTTAAATCAGCAGTTGACAGGTTTGTTGGATGGTGGAGGTGCCAGATTATGATGGACCTCGTGTTTGCCAAAAAGATAAGACTGATTATAAATCATTTTAAAGGTTGATTTGTAGTTGTTCATCTGTGTTTATTCAGCAGCAGTTCATCAAATTCTGAAAGTGGAATAATGATCCAAAGGAGCGAGACATAAGGAATCTGTTTCTGATAAATTCTCCTGGCATTACCTCTGAACGGCTTTTACAATTTTTTTAAAATTTTTTATGATGTTAAAAAGTTAGATGATTATCGAAGAAAATCACCAAAAATGATTACCACAATAAAACAGGAAGTAACATGACAGGGAAAGACTGAACATGTCATGATCCTGGGTCTGTGTCCCAGCGTGTTAGGTTGGACTTTTTCGAAACTGCAAATTTGAGTTTGTGTTTTCCCTTTGAGATCCTTTTATTGTTCGGTTTGTCATGTGTCCTGTCCAATTTTGTTTATTTGTTTCTTCAGGCCTTCTTAGTTTAGTTACCTGAACCTGATTCCCGGTTTAGTTATGTTTGACTCCCTCAGTGTGCCTCTCTCCTCGTGTCAAGTCTGCGTTCCTGTTATTTACTTCCTGTTTTATTTAACTAGTCTCCGTTCCCTGTGCATTATATTTTGTTTTGCTTCCTTTGTCTCGTTAGTCTTATTCTGTTCACCTGTGTTCCCTGGTGATTCCCCTCCCTCCTCGTTAACCCTTTATGTCCTTGTTTCCTCCCGTTCCTTTTTGTGGTGTTGTCAGAAGGTTGTGTGTTTTGTCTGTGTAGATTCTCAGTCGTCCAGGTCATAGTAGTCTCTGGAGCTTGAAAAAAGGCGACTGGACTTTTTTTGTTTCTTGAAGATGTTTCACCTCTCATCTGAAAGGCTTCTTCAGTTCTCAACCACCTCCAGGGGACTACGCCCACAGGGGTTTGAATACCTGGGTCTCTCCACCATTTGGTTGAGAACTGAAGAAGCCTTTCGGATGAGAGGTGAAATGTCTTCAAGAAACAAAAAGAAGTCCAGTCGCCTTTTTTCAAGCACCAGAGACATTGTGTGTTTCCCTTTTTCCTGGCTGCCTGAAGTGCCTTCTGTTTATGGATTATGTTCCCTCTGGAGGGAATTTGTATTGTTTTGCTTAAGAACCAGGTAGTCAAGTCTATGAAAGCCTTCCGAGTCTGCGTTGGGGTCCACTCTTTGCCTGGCACACAGCCCGTTCCATGACAGTACACAGAAACCTAACAAGTACAAGGGAGCACGGGGGGGCATGATAAACTGAAACTCACAGAATTAAATATAAACTACAATCCTAACCACAAACAAACTACATTTCAAAGGTAGCAATAACTAAAACTGAGAATATGATCACAAAGAAACCAACCAGGAAATATCTGCTACATGAAAAAACTCAAATGAAACTCCAACACGATAAACATAGAAACCCAAACCCACTGGAAACAAAGTTAGACTAAGAACAGTGTAGCCCATCCCAGAATATAAATATTAATACAAAAAACTTAAAAAGCTCAAACACAAAACCCAGGGTCCATGACTAAGGGCTAAACCAAGGTTCAATATAAGATAAATCATTCAAGGCTACACTAGTAGAGTCCAGAAATAAAAAAAAAAATATATATATTAAATTAAATTCCTTGAGAGCTTATAAAGAAAGCAGCTTCTGTAGGATTTCTGAAGACTGTTTGCCTCTCATCCAAGAGGATTCTTCAGTTTTAAAGCAACTGGAAGTTGAACAGAGATGCTGACTTATGACACCAGTTATCAGTCGCCCAATGCACTGCACAATGCAGTCCTGAAATCCCTTGCCAGGAATTTTAACCCCCATTCAGATCTTGCCTCATGTGACCTCAACAGCTCACATCATGGCAGGATGAGCCAATATCTCACAGAGGTTTCACCTGCCGCCCCTGGCTCATGTGACCACTCACATGATCAGTTTTGGGTGAACCTGAGAACGCTAGGGATTTATTATCAGAAACTGTGACATTCCTCCTCACCGACTCTGATTCATTTCACCCAAATCCTCCAGATTCTTCCAGCACACACTGTAAAATACGGTTTACTACAAGCAGATTAAAACTATAACTCTTGAGAGCACCATCTCCGTTGCTCGGTGGTGGAAAGAGTCCCATCAAACACAGAACTGTCTGTTTGTGTTTTTTCAGGATGACAAGGACGATGGTGTGTGCGAGGAGGAGGAGCTAGGAAGATCATTTATCTCAGCCAGCAGGAAGAGGCTGCTGTGGTGGGAATCACGCCAGGGAACAGATGAGAAAAACGTACGTTGGGGTTAATACACACACACACACACACACACACACACACGGCTGGATAAAGCCTAGGAAACATTTAAAAAATACAAAAAAACAACTGAATTTTCTTTTCAATTTTTAGGCTTGTTTCTTTTGTTAGAGCTGATAATAAATGTTGTCCTGAAAGCACTTTGATTTAGTTTTACTATTAAACAATAAAGTGGAGTGGAATAAATCAGTAATATTTTAAGGCAACCAGAGTTTCAAATAACAAGGAAATCCCCTCTCTGTTAAACTCTAAAGTTGAGCTACAGCTGTTGATTGTTTCCATAAACTCACATTTGCTTCATCTTCATAATAATAGACTCATCCCTGGAAAGATTTCAGGCAAATACACTCTCTCACACGCGCACACTTATTGTGACCTTGTTCCTAAATCAAGGTCTGTAGTCTGTCTCCACCGGCCACCTCTTGAGATTTAAATGCTTTCAGGGTGTGTGGACGCAGATGATGGTCTCGATTTACTGATTAGCAACGCTCGACTTTGTTCTTGCTTATGAACAACTATAAAGAACACGGAGGCCTTTGACTTCAGCAGCTCATCGATAATGCACCTTACCTTGTATGCTCTTTTTCTCCTCCTAGCTCCTCTCCACCCAGGATGGAATCAGTACAACTGAGGTGCGGGCTGCTCTGGCTGTGTCTTAAATCTGTGCATTTTCACCCCTTTTAGTCTTGCTGCAAGAAAGGGAATCACTGCAAAGCACTTTTCACACTGCATCCTCATTGAACGGGGTTACCTTTAATTTATATTTCCTGATTGGTTTTGTTAATCAAGGGCTTTGTGTCTATATTAGGAGATTTGTACTATTGTAGCAATTTTGCATATATATATATATATATATATATATATATATATATATATATATATATATATTTATATAAATTTTTGTATTAAGAATGTAAACATTTCCTATAAGGGTCATTTCATGTGAGGTTGTCAAATATCTTCTACCTTGCCATCTCAGATATGACTGAAAAAAATTCCATGGGAAAGACAGACTTCTTTATTTGAAGTATGTAACATTTCAGGTTTTTGCTGCCATTGTTTTTCAAGGGAAGAAGGTAAGGCTGTTTTTAGATGTTATTCTAGGATCTTTTTTTTTTACTGGCCATTTTGAAATTCTATTATCTAGAAAACTACTTGAGCAAGGTCCATACTTTGTCTGGTAAATATCTTTTACTATAATTTCATGAATATGGATTTTGTAGTGTAGTTTAAATTAATACAGAATGATAGATACTTGAATACATGGATATCCGATCTCTGACAGCAGATTTGGAGGCCAATAGAAACCACAGTTTTGCAGGTTTGGCTCTGATGATTTGTTTACGGCTTTTCATATACAGGGCACATAATCTCCTTTAAAAATGAAAGCAGGGACTTAAATCTTTGCCTAATTCTTCTTAAGAAGTGTGTCTTTTCCATGGAACATTTTTTTAGGCAAATATGCTCTGGTCAGATGGGAAGTTTTTTGTTTGTTTGTTTTATTAATTTTTTTATTTGATTAATTGCGATGGAGGCCTACAACCCATGCTGTATTTTACAAAACCACAGAAAAGAAAAGTAGAGATCAAACTACCAGCATCAAAGTGTACTGGTATAATTGATCATTGAGATGCAAAATGAAACATTCATATTGAAATGCTTTGAATGAAACATCAAAGTGCATGTAATAATACTGTAAGCTATCCAGCACCAACATATTTGGAGATACAGACTCACTTTGTGGTATATCACAGCTCTCTTTTCTTTCATTAACTACTACTAACTACCACAGCGAAAGCTCATTTACACATTCTAATGCTAACTAAAAAAATTTAATAAAGTTCAATAAATAAAACTAAAGGGATTTTGACTGATATCACATCCATTTTTTTTAAAGATTTCTGTATATAATATAATAGTCATGCATTAAAAATTGAATATGTAAAACAAAATCTGATATCACGACAGACCTAGATCAAAGTCATTTGAATTTGATTTTTTTTTCTTTTTGTGAAATGTATTTTTTACCCCAGGTTTAACAAGGGGGTTGTTTTGGCTTAGACCAAAAAACGTGCAGTGTGAAAAGTAGAAAATGTCCCTCTATTGCCCAACAAAGCCAAAGTGTGATAACTTAACAACCACAAAAAAAGTCCTGCCTAGTTATTATTTTCTGGTGGGGGAAAAAAAACATCGGTGTCCAGTATCACACACAGCATTAGTTACTCCTCTTTGCCTTTGTGGGGCATGCTGTACAGTTGTGTGAGGCCATAACAAAAACGTTCCTCAACTATTCTCATATTCCTTATTGATTTATTTGTTATTTATTTAATGATGATCTGCAGGCTGTGCCCACCTCAAACGGGACGTCCTTTGACTTTGCCACAACTGAGAATGGACCAATGTGTCTGGACTTGTACTCCACCCCTCAGTACAAAATGGACCAGCCCAGTGATGGTACAGGTGAGTTGTTTATTAATTCGCCCACCGATAGGTGGAGGAGGTTATGTTTTCGGTCACGTTGGTGTCTCTGTCTGTTTGTCTGTTAGCAGGATAACTCAGATCACAGTATGGATCCAAGATTTTTTTTAAAGGATTCTTTAGCGTCGTGAGATAGGGAAAGTACTCGCATATTTGCATCTAACCTTATGAGGATGAGCCAGAAGCCTCTAAAAAGAATTAGAGTGCAAATCTAAAATCTAAGTTCTGTCATATGTCAAAGTTTGTTCATGATCAAAGGAGGATTCTGGATCTAATGAATTCTGATAATTATAGGGTCAAAAAATAATCTACACCTGTAAAGTAAGAAATAAAACCAGAGGCATGCAACTAACACCAAAATATAGCTGAACCTGATGGAGTATGACAACATTGGGTGATACCTGTTGCAGCGTTGTATCGCTCTATTTAGCGTCTTTCTAGTTCATTCTACTATGAAATGTTGAGTGCTGCTACCATGTAAAACCTATTCAAAATTGTCACTTTAACATTTTTTTGCTTATTTTGAAATGATATTATTGTTCTTTGTAGGAAAAACTGATTAAAAAAACAGGTGGTTGAATTCTAACCATGTTTACAAGGGTTTTTTTTTTCTTTTTTCACAAACGAAGGACTTTATTCCACCACTGCAGTACTTCAGTACTACAGACAAGCAAATACTTTCACGCCATCTAACACAAGAACAGACCAGGGAATTTGAAAAATAGAAAAAGGAAAAAAAACAAAACAAAACATTGGTCACTAATTTAAATCTTAATTTACTCTGTGTGGGACCTTCCCTCAGGCATATGATGGGGGATGGCTACATGATGAAACCGGACTTACAGATGATACAATGCCTTATTGCACATTTGTAACTCAGGAGTAAGAAGAATGTGGCCAATGTGACATTGTAGCAACGGCCAAGTTTATTCCTTGCTAGCCATGTGGGCCATCAGGTCGCAGACACGGGTGCTGTAGCCGAACTCATTGTCGTACCATGAGACCAGCTTGACAAAGTGGTCGTTGAGGGCAATGCCAGCGCCGGCATCAAAGATGGATGAATGTGTGTCACCGTTGAAGTCTGTGGACACAACCTGGTGCTCTGTGTATCCCAGAACACCCTTCATGGGGCCATCAGCTGCAGCCTTCACAACCTTCTTGATGTCATCATATTTGGCTGGTTTCTCCAGACAGACTGTCAGGTCAACCACTGACACATTGGGGGTGGGGACACGGAAGGCCATGCCAGTCAGCTTGCCATTGAGCTCAGGGATGACCTTGCCGACAGCTTTGGCAGCGCCAGTAGAAGCAGGGATGATGTTCTGGCTGGCACTACGGCCATCCCTCCACAGCTTACCAGAGGGACCGTCCACGGTCTTCTGAGTGGCAGTGATGGCATGAACTGTGCTCATCAGGCCCTCAATGATGCCAAAGTTGTCATCGATGACCTTGGTCAAGGGTGCCAGGCAGTTGGTTGTGCAGGAAGCATTGCTGACAACCTTCAAGGATTTGTCATACTTCTCGTGGTTGACTCCCATGACAAACATTGGAGCGTCAGCGCTGGGTGCAGAGATGATGACTCTCTTGGCACCACCCTTCAAGTGAGCAGAGGCCTTCTCAATTGTAGTAAACACACCAGTGGACTCCACCACATAGTCGGCACCAGCGTCACCCCATTTAATATTGGTGGGGTCCCTCTCGTGGAAAACAGTGATTTTATGTCCATCAATGACCAGCTTGTCTCCCTCAGACTTCACTTCGCCATTGAAGCGGCCGTGGGTGGAGTCATACTTGAACATGTAGACCATGTAGTCCAGGTCGATGAAGGGGTCATTGATGGCCACAATCTCTACTTTCTTGGAGTGGAAAGCGGCACGGGTCACCAGACGACCGATACGGCCAAATCCATTGATACCGACTTTCACCATTTTGCCTGCGTTGGTCTAGTCCTCGTTTGTGAGGGGCCTCTGTCTGTCTTGGGACTCGGGATGTGAGTGGGGTTTAAATAAGGCTCATTTGTTTAGTTACACAGGCTAAATATGACCAAAAATATATTTTTGCAGATTAAAAAACTTTCATATGAAATGATTTTATTGTTTCTTGTAAGTTAAGTTGTGAGGAATAAAGCCACTCATTTGTCATAATTTTGAGGTCAGTTCCTTGGCTTTAATTCTAAGTGATTTTTCAAAGTGATTTACTCGAGTATTTACTAAATACAAGCGAGTATTTCTACCACGAACATTTAAATACAGCAGAATAGATCTTATGCAGTGAATTAAACTGTACGCTGTTAACCGTACATAAAAGCAGTAAATTAGCTAAATGATCAACAGTTACAAGACTTTGACTTCATAAAAATAGTAATAATGAAAGATAATGTGGATTATTGTGGATAATAAGTGTGCTAAATACATCTGCTACTTCACTCCTCCCTCTTCTGTATTGCTTTAATGTTGCACTTTTTTGCAGCTGAGTTCACTGAATTGTTTTAAAGGAGCCCGTCACTGATTTTAGTCAATATAGTAGTTATGAGGGGGGGTATTTAATAGCCTGTGAGTATGGCCCGAGGAGCTTGTAAAGGCAAAAAAAGTATTCAAGGGACATCAAAGGAGTGAGGATTCTGTTGAGTTACTTTACTGTGTTTACTTTACTTTACTTTTCTTCTTTCCTTTATTAAATCAGACTCTTGCAATCATTTCCAACTTTATGAAAGTGCAATAATAAATCCATACAGTTCCACAACAGAAATATTGTAGCAATGTGTTGTGCTTCTTTGCCCAAACAGAGAAGAAAGAAGAGTGTGTGTATGAAGTGTGTTTGCCCCCGGAAGACTCATCTGTGAAGGAGACCGAGGGTGAAGAGAATGACATAAAGAAAAAAGGAGTCGGTGCGATGGTCAAAATCTTCCACTTCATCATGAAACAAAGCTACATCGGTGCTCTCATAGCCATGATGGTGAGTAATGTTGACAGTCAGAGTCTTATTTTTGCTTACATCTTACTTACTTTGTTATTCCTGCCTTTGCTCTTAATCTATGCTTGCTGTTTATATTAACAGATTAATTTGACATTCCATAAACACAGCATTATAACCAGAGAGTAACAGGCTCTAACCCACAAACCTGGTGGAAAAATGTTTGCAAAACACTCCTGCCTGCTTGAGCAACATCAGTGCCCTTGAGCAAGGCACCGAACCCCTTTTTGCTCCAGTGGAACTACTGGCTGACTAGCAGAAGGAAACTGTGGTTTTACTGGCAGAATGCAACCAGAAGTGAGCATCTGTTCTCAGTTTTCACATTCCTGGATAATTTTTTTTTTTTTACAGAAATACAAGTAACACTACTGTGTTATTAAATTGTTGTCATGTTGAAGGTAGTGTATGTTGCCCCAAAAGCTCAGAATTAATGGTGCCTTCACAGAAGTGCAAGTTACCCTTCCCAAGGGCAGTGACGCAACGCCACATGTTGCTTGTAACAGTTTACCCTTTTCTTCTTTGGTCTGGAGAGCAGAGCCTCAATTTCCCAGAGAGAAATTGAGACCAGAAATATTGATTTGTCTAACCACAATACAAGTTATCACTATGTGACAGTCCATCACTCTGAGCCTCAGCACCCAAAGAAGCTGCAATTCCTTTTTGTGCATTTGTGGGTGTAAGTTTGTATTTTTCCAACGCATTTTAGCTTAAAGATTAGAATTCTGTTAAATCGCTTATACAGTAGATAACTGACTGTTCATGATACAGTGCCTTACGCTTGAGCCTTTGTGGTTAATGTAAATATATTCCTTCAGAATCCTAAATCCCTTAAATCTTTGAATTATGTTTTTCGCCAAGAAAAATTAAATATCCAAAATACCATTCTTTGAAGAATATTGTTTTATAACCCTGTGCATTTTATCAGCATGATTGAGCAACAAATTCAAAATAATGTGCACGTCAAAGTTCTTTAAAAGTTGTCGATTGCTCTGGCATTTTTGTACTTTCTTCCACCCTTAACTGAAGTCAAACAATTGTTCCACCTTTTTCTCTTTTGTTTTTTAATACGTCCACTGTGCAAACAATTCACTTAGTGACATCATTGTTTCCTTACTTTGTTATGCATTACTACTCTGTTTTTTGGGAGGCAAGAGTTTTTTATCCTCCCGTGCAAAATAAAGTGGGAGGAAATTGCCATCATACCTTCCTCTCAGACAGACCTCACAAACAGACGTCTGTCCGTCCACCCAGGCATCTGTCCGTGAAGTTTTACCTTTCAATAGATCCCAAAATGACAAGGAGTTGAGCCATGAAATTTGACATATTTGTTCTTTGCTCTTCAAAGATATGCAGCACACTTTGTAACCTTTGCTTATTTTGGCTGTATTTATCTGACGTGGGAAGTAAACAACATGGACGATTTCAGGTTGCTAATGCTGTGATAATATAGGCTAATGATATGCGGCCTCTTTCTCATGCCTGATTGACTTAGCTTAGGCATGTGATCATATTATGCTGTGTGATTGGCTATACCTACTTTATACATACCATTATTGACTAAAGTGGAGAAAGTTTCCCACTAGATATTCCCCATATCTAGCAACTAACCCTAGGTCCCTGAACAGCTGGCAGGAGCTAGATAATGAAAAACTGGGGAATCCCAAATTTCTAGGTAAACAGTCTATTTATAGTAACATCAGTGCTTCAGAATTGTGATTATCTTGTTATGCCAACTTCTGATTGACTGAGCATTGTCTAATTTGTTGGTCAGAGATGACATGGCTATAAATAGTACAGCCCAAGCCATACCTACTGCTCAGCAATATTGCTCAAATGTAAACAACATGCTTACATTATGTTTTATATGTAGTTTCCTTATGATTATAGTGATGTTATACATAATGCATTGGTATCAGCAGATTATATAGTATGGGTGCATTATGTAGTCATATTCCTGTGCACACGAGTATAATATGATGCGTGATTTCTGACTATTTCCGAGTATGACCACTGCTGACTATTTCCGAGCAGTGGTCATATTTGACCTTCATTAGGCATTCATGACTGTAGCATTTATTGTAAAATTTCTCTTGATTTGTTGTCTCCAGGCGTGGAGCATCACATATGTCAGCTGGCTGACATTCGTCTTCCTCATCTGGTCCTGCCTGCTGTGGATGGTGCGCGACCGGAGGCGCTACGCCATGCTGTCTTCTCCTTTCATGGTGGCCTATGGCAACCTACTGATAGTTCTGCAATACATTTGGACTTTTCAGGACATGGACTACAGCAAAGTCAAAGGCTTCTTTGTGGAGAAGAAAAACCCATTCCACTCACTTTCATCTAAGGTTTGGGAGTTAAAATTAGCCAAATAATTTTCTTGATTTCCACATGTTTCTCCCAACTAAACATCCACGTAGTCGCTAAACCTGACATTTAGCTTGACAGTCTGTAATCTCACACCGCAATGTGGGTTAATATGTACAAGGATTCAGATGTATTCTGTAAATGCTGCACAGAATTAGAGTTTTAGATTCTGAAACAATTTCACTAACATATTGTGTCTCCCCAGAAGCCAATTAATAAAATAAGACAGTGTAGTTCTGCAGTGTGCTCCTGAAGAAAGTCAAGTTTTAGTGTTTTGACATGTGTTGGAATAACTCTCAGGCTTTCATATTTCCAGCTACTGAACTTGACCTGATTATGTCTAGAGTGAGATTTTATGCAACACACAAACTTGGAATTACCTTAATATATTTTAAAAAACATATTCCTGTTTTAGTACAGTGTTTATTGATATAAAGGGTGGAGATGCGATTGTATTACACACCTGGGCCAGACACACAAGTTGAGACAATCTAATTAAAGTTTACAAATTGATTTATTATATATACAGAATATCACCTATAGACCATCAATATTTTGCTTCCACAAAGTTAAAGTAAACAGTGTGTTGTGTGCTGTGATCTTATCTTTTTTGTTCTCCTCATCATGTTGATGGTGTGTAGGTCCTGTGTATGATGACCTTCTGGTTACTGCTGAGACAGACGCTTACAGAGAGACAAGAAAAACAACAGGAAGACAGCACTGGTCTCTCAGACGTTCATGTAGAGGATCAGATGAAGATGCAGGGTAAGCACTATGATCTTATTTTGTTTAGCTTACAATAGCAAATCGACTGTTTAACACAGGTGATTGGAAGATAAAAGTGTGGCAGTATGCTACCATAAACTTATATTGTGAGCATTTTTATTATCGTTATGACATTATGAACCAAATATTGCTTGCAGGTATCAGAACTAGCACATAATGGGGCTGGAAAGCTTTTAACACTGATCAACAACACCACTGCCAAAGGAGATCTTTGGGGGTGAAAGAATTTTAAAGAAGAAAAAAATATGCCTTTATCCACAGCAAATTCTAGGAATTTGGGTGTATGGTTAGACATTAAAAGCCAGAAACAGATATAGTTTTATAGACTGAAAAATGCACCATTGATTTTACAGAAGAAGATGAGTCTGAGGAGGGAGGGGAACAGGACCTCATGCACGTTCTTGGAAACATGGTGATGGCTCTGATGGTCAAATACTGGATCTACATCTGCGGCGGCATGTTCTTCATTGTCACCTTTGAAGGAGATATTGTCATGTACAAGATCATCTACATGATGATGTTCCTCTCTTGTGTGGCGCTGTACCAGGTACCAAAACACACAAGATGATTGACAGTAAAGTGAAAATGTTTACATTCGTATCTGACATCTAAAAAAATGTAAATGTCATGTTGGTAATTTAATTCAAAAGGTAAACTATGACATAATCTACAGTATATTCATAACATGTAAAATTAAATATTTCAAGCCTTTTTTGTTTTAATGTTGATAATTATGACTTAGAGCTCATGAAAATCAGAAATCCAGTATCTAAAATTATTAGAAGATAATAATTTCAAGTTTGAGTAAATCACTATATGAACAGTATAAATGGGCTGTATCTCCCGGTCTAGTTCAGTACATGCAAACAAAATCATGGGGAAGACTGCTGACTTGACGGCTTTCTAGATGACGGGTCATCGATACCCTCCACAAGGAGGGTAAATGCACTAGATGCACTTGTGGTGGAATATCAAGTATATTATGGCACTGAGGCCAAATGTCAATTTGTGTATCTTCAAGGTGCCAGCAGCTCTGACAAAGCATCGGTATTTTGGGAACGAGGATCAGTAACGATTTCTTGATTACAAAATGACAATAACACTTTGTAACCCTTAACAAATACATAATGTAGCATATAAAATGGCATGTGTGCCAATCTCATCAGCTCTAATCAGAATATGATGGTAATTGTGTATTGATCGGCTACAATACAATACATAATACGAGATATAATTCACAACTAAAGATTACATTTCAGTTTGTAGCTGTTGTTTTATTTATTTATTTTTTAATTTGATAGGAATGATGCCATTTAACATACTTCCAGTACAGAGGATGAAAGTGATCAGTGCACAGAGAGTTTATAACTATTTTCAACCCAGCATCCCTTCACAATTACAGTTTTCATTCTGATAAAAACAACGATGATATAAAACTATGACACATACACATTAATGGGGAAATTTTTACAGGGCTAAGGATGTAAACAATGGTTATTATAAAGAATTACACTTTATAATTACATTACACTATGTGTTCATATTTCTATCAAATTTGGACAGGATTTATTAATTACATTTGGGACACGTGGGATATTTAAAATTATGATCTGTATAATTGTTTTCAAAGCCTTCTGAAACCAAACGAGGTGACCCAAAAAATAAGGATCTTTATTGTTGTTTATATTATTCAGAGTATAAATATGAACACAATGCTATAAACTTCCCAGATTTAATTTTCTACTGACAGAATATGCTCTCCCTCTCATATTTTAACTGCGGTGATAAAGTTTGTGCATTTCTGGCTCGTAGCACATTTTGTTTTCCTAACTCCCAACAACAGCCTGTGGTAGATTGAGAAGTCACCTAAATCCAGATGTCCTCTTCTAATTCTTCTCATCTAGGTGCACTATGAGTGGTGGCGAAGGATCCTGAAGTACTTCTGGATGTCGGTGGTGATGTACACCATGCTGGTCCTCACAGTGGTCTACACCTTCCAGTTTCCTGAGTCGATAAACACCTGGGGTAACATGACGGGCCTGGATAAAATTGGGTGAGCGCCACTGAGCAGCTCCTGGTCTGAGAAGCAGGATACTGACTCACTGCCCACTTCATTTCCCAGAGACAGCTGCATTTGGCGAAGCAGCTTAGTCATCTAATTGTCTTGAGTCATTGTTTTGTTTTGGAGTTTATTTGTTTTTTTCAGTAACAGGGCCCTGTTAAAAGCATACCTATAGTAGCTTTTTGTTTTGCGGAATTGAAAATTTCAAAACTTTGTGGAAAATTTTAAAGCATAATTCATAGATGTCTTATTTTCTTTGAAAAACAAAATCCCAGCTCACCCCTACGGGCGGTCTTTTTGCCCTCCAAGCTCGGGTCCTCTACCGGAGGGGAGCTTGAGGGTCCCTTCGCAGTATCTTAGCTGTTCCCAGTGTTGCGCTCTTCTGGACAGAGATCTCGGATGTTGTTCCAGGAATCTACTGGAGCCACTCCCCCAGCTTGGGGGTCACTGCCCCGAGTGTTCCTATTACCACGGGGACCACTGTTACCTTCATCTTCCACATCCTTTCCAGCTCCTCTCTGAGCCCTTGGTATTTGTCAAGTTTTTCGTGTTCCTTCTTATTGATGTTGCCGTCACTTGGTATTGCAACATCTGTCACTACGACCTTCTTGCTTTGTTTGTCCACCACTACAATGTCCGGTTGGTTAGCCATCACAAGTTTTTCTGTCTGTATCTGGAAGTCCCACAGGATCTTAGCTCTGTTGTTCTCAACCACCCTTGGGGGCGTGTCCCATTTTGACCTCGGGACTTCCAGGTCATACTCGGCACAGATGTTCTTGTATACTATGCCAGCCACTTGGTTATGGCGGTCCATGTATGCCCTGCCTGCTAGCATCTTGCACCCTGCTGTTATGTGCTGTATTGTCTCAGGGGCATCTCTGCATAGCCTGCACCTGGGGTCTTGCCTGGTGTGGTAGACCCCAGCCTCTATTGATCTTGTGCTTAGAACTTGTTCTTGTGCTGCCATAATTAGTGTCTCTGTGCTGTCTGTCAGTCCAGCTTTGTCCAGCCATTAGTAGGATTTCTCTACGTCAGCCACTTCTTCAATCTGCCGGTGGTACATGCCGTGCAGAGGCCTCTCCTTCCATGATGGTTCCTGTTCTTCCTCCTCTTCTTTCTCGGGTTTCTGCTGCCTGAGGTACTCACTGAGCACATGATCCTTTGTGGCCATCTTCCTGATGTATTCATGGATCTTTGTTGTTTCATCTAGGATAGTGGTTCTGACACTCACTAGTCCTCGGCCACTTTCCTTCCGCTTAGCGTACAGTCTCAGGGTGCTGGATTTGGGGTGAAACCCTCCATGCATGATATGGAGCTTTCTTGTCTTGACATCAGTGGCTTCTATTTCCTCCTTTGGACGGCTTATCATCCTAGCAGGGTATGAGACAACTCGCAGGGTGTAGGTGTTGATAGCTCGGATCTTGTTCTTCCCATTCAGCTGACTCTTCAGGACTTGCCTTACTCTCTGCATGTACTTGGAGGTAGCAGCTTTCCTAGCGGCCTCTTCATGGTTCCCATTTGCCTTTGGGTTTCCAAGGTACTTGTAGCTGTCGTCAGTGTCTGCAGTGTTGCCTTCCGGTAGTGTAATCCCCTCAGTTCTGACTACTTTT
>JAMQGT020012324.1:0-61960 GCA_024447675.2 Pterophyllum scalare | reverse complement strand
GATGAGGCTCATGCGATCTTGGTGCTCATGCAAGAAGATGTAACTACAGCAGTTGTTGAAGAGACAATGCAAACAGTGAAGAGTCTTGGGCGTGTGCGTGTCAGAGGCCGAACCTTAAGTTTGCGGCAAAACAGATTCCTTGTTTTGTGTGAATGCAAGGAGGCAGTGAGGAGAGACATGGTTCCCTTTGAGGTGTTCCCCATTGATAGGGGAGGGCCGTGGTCTGTTGTCACAGTTGATGAAGGCGTACGAGCTAGTGCGCAAGGTCAGGGGTTGTCTGGACCACAGCAGGCTAAAGACAAGCCCATAGATGAACAGTGCACATTATTCCCAGAAGGAGATACTGCTGCTAAGTCAACAGAAGCTATTTTGCGAGCTGTGAGTGAGATACTTGACAAGAGTAAGTCCTCAAGTGAGCATGGGAGCTATCGCCGATTACGAACATTTTCAGGGGTCTTTCCCACCCCGGCTGGAGAGGAGCAGTTTGACCACTGGTTGGGCCAAGCACGGCTCATGGTGGAGGAGTGTGATTGCTCTCTCAAAGAGAAAAGACGGCGACTAATGGAGAGCCTTAGGGGCCCAGCGCTCGAGATTGTCCAAGCAGCACGCGCTGGCAATCCTGACGTTAGCCCTGAAGCCTGTTTAGAGGCACTTGAACATGCTTTTGGGACAGCAGAAACAGGCGAAGAGCTATTTTTTGCTTTTCGCTTGTTACAGCAACAACCAACTGAGAGGCTCTCTGACTTCCTTAGACGTCTGGAACAGTCGTTAAACCGGGTCGTGCAGAGAGGTGGTCTTCCCCTTGGTTGTGCTGACAAAGTAAGGCTAGATCAGTTGTTGCGTGGTGCTACAGCTTCTGATCTGATGCTGATTAATCTTCGGCTTAGAGAGAGAAAAGATAAGCCACCCTCTTTTCTTCAGCTGTTAAAGGAGATTCGTACAGAGGAAGAATATGAGAACTCAAGGAAAAAGCTTCATTCTGTTGTGAAAAGTGCATACCTAAAGCAGGAAGTTGATGAAAAGCAGACTGAAATTCAGAGTTTGAAGTCTGAGATGAAGGAGCTCAAGTCATTGGTGGCTGCTGCGGTGTCTAAGCCGATTCCAGACAGGCTAGCCAGCACTGACCAGACTCCACATAATGCAGTATCTAAGGAATGCAGTTCTGACAGTGAGATAACTGCACTGAAAAAACAGTTAAAGCGCTTGCAACAGAAGTTCACAAAGACCGTGGCTGAGCCACAAGCAGTTGCTTCATCTGTAAAGACGTCAAAGCTAGCTGCTAGCTCTCCACAAAGATCAATCAAAGTCTCAGAGGAACATTTTTGTTATCGGTGTGGAGAGAATGGACATTTCGCAGGGAAGTGTCAGAATCCAGAAAACCAGGCTAAAGTTATCAAGAGACTAATTCAAGCCCTGAAGTTGTCCAAGACCACCAAATCATCTGGTGATGCCACTGCTAGCACAGTGAACTGTTCAGGCAAGAGTAGTGCTGCAGACGTGCAGGAAAATGTGTGCATTCCAGATGGGCTGGTTGGGCCGCCTAGCCTGGTCCCACTGAAAGTTAATGGGCAGCCCTGTACTGCGTTATTGGATAGTGGCTCCCAGGTGACAATCATTTTTGAACACTGGTACCAGAAATACTTGTCTGATATCCCCGTTCAGCCAGTATCTGGTCTTTCCTTGTGGGGCTTAAGTGAGACGGGCGTTAGCTACCCATACAGTGGATATGTGGTAGTCGACCTTGAGTATCCAGCTGAGGTGCTAGGAACTGTTCAGACAGTAACTGTCCTTGCCCTCATATGCCCTAGTCCAAGAGCTGAGGACAATACCTCTGTCATTGTAGGTACCAATGCTAGCCATGTCAGGCGCTTGGTGAACCAATGCAAGGACAGCGGGGTTGATGTCACCCAGGCACTAGGCCTTCGTGTTTGTGTCAAGGAAGATCAACCTGTACTCAAAGGCATTGCTGTTCCTGTTAGCCACCTCTCATTATAGCCGCACAAGCTAGAGAGGCGCTACACACACATGAAAAGGAGAACTGAGGGTACTACACTTAAAGCCCTAATCAGAGCAGCAATGAACATCTTGGGAGTGAGGAAAACTCTTATCAGTTGATATTACTGCCCAATGCTTGGCTGAAAAATCTGGTTGATGAAGGTGTTAACTTTGCTTCCAAAACACAGACAGGAAGGTAGAAACTGCTTGCTCCTCCTGGCACATGCCAGCAATGAGCACAGCATGTGGCAAACTGTGCTACAGCTGCCTGTAGTATGTGTTTAAGCTTTGTTTTAGCTGTTTTCTGTGTCTATACAACCGTAGTCAGAGCTTGGTTGCTATTGCCAGAGCTAAGTCAGACTCATTCCTGGTGGGTGCTGGTCTCCACCAGGGCTGCCCTTTGAAAAAAGATTCTGTTCAAATTATTTATGGGCTGAATTTCTAGGTGTAGGCAATGGGTGGATGGTGTTAGGTTCAGCAATCTCAGGATCTTGTCTCTGCTTTTTGCATAGGATCTGGTTTTATTGGCTTCAACAAACGATGACCTCAACTTTGCTAAGGTGATCTGTAGTTTGTAGGGAATGGGAATTAGCACTTCCAAGTCTCTGTCATGGTTCTGAGCCAGAAAGGGGTGGAGTGTTTAGGGTCGGGAACAAGTTGCTGGTCGAAGCGTTTGTGAATCTCGGGGTCTAGGACACGAGTGTGAGGAGAGTGGAGATTGACAGACAGACTGTTGTTGTGGTGAAGGGGCAAATGGTTGTGAAAGTGAAGCTGTCAATTTACAGCCACGAGCTGTGGGTAGCAACTAAAAGAATAACACTGCAGACACAAGTGGCAGAATTTAGCTTCTGTCAAAGGGTGCTTGGGCTCACCTTCAGAGGCAGGGTGAGGAGCTGCTTCTGTTGAGTTGTGATTTTAGGGGTCCCCGCGTTCCTTTTTGACCAAAATGAAATAGATTCAATCCTGTATAAAATTCAATTAAAACCAGGCTCCAAAAAAAATCACTGGAATGAGCAGGCTCCAATGTGGGCTATTTATTAGACATATTGGCTACACAAGACACAGAAAAAACCAAAACACAGACACTAACATTATTAAGACTAGAAAACACACACACACAGACAGAGGGAGAGAAAGGAAAGAAGAAGAGAGTAACAAAGACAGAGAAAGATGCAGAGACAGAACGAGAAGAGGAAGAGCAAACTGAGAGAGAGACAAAGAGTGCATCATTTTATAACCTTAAAGATGATAACTGCCCACATGCCTTTGACCCCTCTCAATTTACATAAAGTCTCAACCCCCTGAAACCTGAATCCCAACCAATCACCTTTTTGGGCTCTACTAACCAGCTCCTGTTTCACGTAGTTAAAACACACGTCACCAGAGTACTGATAGGTTCAGAATCATTCAAAGTAACAAGTAATAAGGAACAAATGCACATACACAGCTTCCAGGTTTTCGCCGCTAGCGGGGAGGAAACCATGCCTCTTGGAGCACCGAGACAGAAAAAGTAAATCCTCCGCTCCTTACTCAAACAGGAAGTGGTTTCTCTCAGAGGATGTTCCCTCCACGCACGGTTTTTATTCAGAACTTTCAAAGTAAGGGTCATGTGATGCATCATCAATGACTCCACACTAAATGCAGTTCAAAGCAGGTAATAAACATTTAGGGTACACTCGCATGGCTTCACACAAAGATATCACTTTACAACCAGTCCCTTCCTGGCTCTTTCCCACGCTGGTGATCTGGTTGATAAAGGAAACTCAGAAGTGTGAACGAGGCTTTTATGTGTGCTCCTGTGAGAACTCAAACAATGAAACAACATCTTCAGTGTCCTTCTTTCAGAAGGGACACTAAATCTCCTCATTTGAGTAAGAAGAAACAACAGTATATTAAACGAAATAAAACATATACCAAAGATATGATAAAATACAGAAAACATGTTAATATACCTAACAGTACCCAATGGTTTCTAACAGCTCTGGCAGATGTCATAATGATGGATCTTCTCCCAACTAAAACCTCTGCTATGAAAACACCTCTTAGACAATCCCCACTTAGCTAAAGTTTATCCCCTCACTAATTCATGTTACACAAACACAGGTGGGTCTGCACAACTCAGGCCCACTTGTCATAGAGTTTCCTAAAATACAACATGAGGTGACAATGTCATATGAAACAATAATGTGCCTGAATCCCACCAAGGCCTTAAGCATAAATGAGAAATAGCTATAACAAGCCTCAGCTTCAGCCTACTAATCTAAAGCATCCAGTGTATGTGACTAATATATTTTTTTAATAAATGGTATAACAATAGTGACAGTAAATACCAATATCAAAGTGATAAAAATTCCCAGCACTTCTCCTCTACAACAAATGGAACCTGTTGAGGTAATATGGACATCTGACTAGGATGTCTCCTGAGCATTCAAAGGAAGGAGCTAGTGTAACCCAGGTTAATATGATCTCATGTGAATTGTATTGTTTGTTATTTTGTACTTTTGTTAAAATCTGTTTTGATTGAGTCTGAATGAGGATTTGGTGAGTCAAAATTGTTTTCTTTGCTTTGAGTTTGCATGCCATTTCCTCAGGTTATTCACTAAATATGCTGCTGAAGCCACCGATAGCTAAGACGAGACCTAGTAAATGTGTTTTATATTGTGTATTTCATATTTTTTTGTCGATGTGCACAGATGTCTTTTGGCCATGCTAATGAGCGGGGTGAATGTTACTGCTGCCATCACAGAGTGCGATTTAGATCTGAGTGACAACTGACCTGTTGGTAATGTTGGGAAAAAGACTTAAGAATGGGATGTCACTCAAGGTTATATGCATGTGAAGCAGTGAATACTTTTGGCAAAAGTTTGGAAAAATCAGGCCAGGGTGAATGTGCAGCAGATCAGGGTAGTTAAGGAGACAGAGGGAAATGTAAGAGTGCTGAGAAGACGGAAGGAGTACATAAAGTTGATGAGCCACACCATGAAGATATGGGAAAAAGCTGTTGAAACGAGGTTAAGAAGATGAGAGAACACTACAGCAAGACAGAATTCATGTGTGTGAATGAGAGGGAGACAGGTGGAAAGGTGAAGATGCAAGGTGTAGAAATAGTGAAGGTAGATGAGTTCAAATACCAGGGGTCAGTCATCCAAAGCAGTGGTCAGCACACAAGAGAGGTGAAGAAAAGAGTGCAGGCATGGTGGAGTGGGTGGAGATGAGTGTCATGGGTGATTTGTGACAAAAGGATAGCAGCACAAGTAAAAGGGAAGGTTTACAAGTTGGTAGTGAGACCTGCTACAGTACAAGCTTTGGTTTGGAGACAGTAACACTAACAAAAAGACAAGATGCAGAACTGGAGGCGGCAGAGTTAAAGATGCTAAGACTCTCACTGGGAGTGACCAGGATGGACGGGATTGGAAATGAGGCAAAGTTAAGATGGTTTGGACATGTCCGGAGGAGAGACAGTGGATACATTGGACAAAGGATGTTGAATATGCAGCTGCCAGGCAAGAGGAAAAGAGGAAAACCTCAGAGATGATTGATAGATGTAGTGAAGGAGGACATGCAGAGGGCTGTGTACAGAAAGAGGATCACAGAGATGAGTTAGATGTTGGAATATAATTCACTTTGGTGATGCCTGAAAGGGAGCAGCTGAAAGAAGAGGAATATGTTGAAAAAAAGCTGCAAGTTGTATAAAATAAAAGTACAGAATTTTGTTTTTAAAAATATGAAAATTAATAGCAACTGAAAAAAAAAATTATATCAAGTCCTCAACAGTAGTCAGTATATGTTAAATATGGCAGTAGGATGAGAATCTTGAGTCAGAAGAGAAAAGACAGAAACCAGAAGTTTTTCTAATCTTACTGGAACGCTCTACTCAACACCACAGCAAGGCAAAATGTAGCAACCTGTTATTTTTCACACAGCTCTACCTTACTGCCACCTACTTATTCTTTTCTGACATCCAAATTTTCCGTGGGCTCACAGCAGCTTCAGTCTACTGTAATATATCTGAGAATGCTGCTATTACATGCATTTAGGTCCATAAGCTTTGGACAGTGAGAAATGTTTTGTACGTTCTCCACTGTATACCACCACAGAGGATTTTAAACCCAACAACCAAGAGTGAAGTGAAGACTTTTGGCTTTAATTCAGGTGGTTATGCAAAACTATTGCATGAACTGTTTCAGAATTACAGCCATTTTATAATAACTAATGGTTTCTCCCTTTCAGACCAACTGTTCTGACTCAAGATGCTCTCCGTCTGACTGAACGGTGAGATTTTCCACCTGCTTTTCTCAGTTGCTGCAGTGGTCAGTGTGCTACTGTGACTCAGGTGCCAACAGTGATTGCATGAATATTTATTACTTTATCAATGATTTTATGTCTCTATTGTTTTAAAATAAGGATTTTTCATCACCTTGTTGTAGTCCTCAATAAAGGCAATTTTACTGTTAACAACCAACAAGGACCACAAATCCTCAGCAAATATCCTGCTTAGTCTTTATAGACAGGATTAAGTGAAAATGTGCATTTGTCCTTTTCTCAGAGAATTGGATGTGAATTGATTCTTTAAGGCAATTAAAACTGAAGTAAAAAGTCAATTTCATAGGTCTGTTGTCTGCTGGCATTAAATAAAATGAAGACTACTGATTGGGAATTTAAAGATGCTGAGCATCAGTTCAAACACTAGTGACACCAGCACCGCCTTTGCATGCCCTTCTTTCCTCAGTTCTTCCCTCGTGTCTGTCTCCTGTTTGCCTTGTCCTCTCTGTTTCAGCTGATGTTTATCTTATTATTGCTTCGGGCCTCTGGGCTTGTGTGAGCAACAGGTTATTTCTACTGCACTGCACTGCATTATCTGCTCTGAGCATTACTGTAAAGGGGAAAAAAAGTGCCCTGCATGTCTGCCTCATTTCTTAAAAGGATTGCTCATGTAGGCTTTGCTTTCACCGTGGTACAAACTATAGGTTGAACAGCTTTTAGGCCACAGGGTTTCAGGAAAAAGCAGCCCTTATTCAGGACAGCAACCGTGACGTTGAGGCTTGAGGTGTGTGGAGATAAAATAAAGTGCAAGAGCAGACTCAAATTTTAGCGCTTTGACTTTTTATTTATTTTTATTAAAGACTATGCAAATACAGTGGAATTACACAATGCACGACCTAGCAGTGAATCCAATCTACAAAAATCAAACTCCCAACGACCCTGAACAACCTCTATTTAGAGTTTGCTCACCTTGTAACCATGGCGGGGTCCCTCCTAAAGATATTACAATTTATTTACAAACTATCTCAAAAGCTGATTATATTAAACCCTAGAATGAATAGCAGATATCCTACAACAGAAATGTAAATAGTAGCAAAAGCATTTTAACACTACCCTCAATGGTACAGTCCAATCAGCTGAAGTTGGGTGAAGCACTGTGTGCCCAAGAACACCACTACCCCAGAGACAAGTTTGTTTTTGCACCACCCCCAACCGGAAGTGGACCTCAGAAGATAGAAGGGTTAATAAATGCCAAAACAAACCAAACTGCTTAAAAAAAGAAAAAAACTTGCACCATTAAATATCTTTAAATATTATGTTAGCTAAGGTATATTTGTAGTCAATATATCCTCAAATATCATTTATCAAAGTCTCCAGGAAATATAAAATATATAAAATAATTGATCACCTATTTTATGAAGGATGCATTTCGAGCTCCTTCACAGGCCTAAAGGCCTGCATACTAAATTATTTTATCAGTTTGTGTTGATATGACCGTGGTTGTCGATACAGTTATGTGCAAACATTTGGCCAACACTACAGACTGTATAGAAAAGACTGGCATAGCAACATGATATCAGTCATGTTGAAACCTCAGTGTTAGCATTTTGGCCACTGCCATATTGCTGTTTTGGAGGGTGGAGTTATCAGTCAGTGCTAGCAAATGTGGTTAGCACAGATTCTAGTGGCTCCAATTAGAGGAGGGAAGCCCCAGCAGACAGCGACTGGAGTTGCCTGTTGGGACACATGTTGGTTAAAGCGACCAAACCCCCCAACTTGTGCTCCAGTGGCTTTTGTTAATTCCCAGCAGTTGTTTGCAGTTTAGTGCTGAGCAGACAGTGTATAGGGAGTTTATCAGAACATTTCATGGTTAAAAAGGTCATCCATTATTTCTGGAAATGAGGCAGATAAGAGTGTGTTTTACTGAAATATCAATCCCCACCTCTTTGAACATATATGGAACAGCTGATTAATGCTGTGCATTCGGTCTGCTGTATTTGTGTCTTTGTTACTATATACTTTGTGCAGATAATCAAAAAAAGTGAACGTGTGTCCTTCCGCTCAGTTCCGTCTCGTCTTGTTTTTCTTTTAGATAATGAGTCCACTGATGAGACTGGTATCACTTTTTTTTTTACCATTTACATGTTGAACATGATTTGCGTGTTGTGCACTTGTTTCATCCTGGCAGAATCTACACACTGATTTGTCATTGCCCGTCCCTGTAATCCGGTCATTTGAACTTCTATCTCACTGATACCACATTTCCATCCTCTCATCCCTGTGTCAGTGCTGACACTAAAAAAAATTGCTTATGGAACACGAATCATTATTTAATGCATATATTTAAATGGAATGTAGTGATTCTGTGTCTGATCTGTGATTATTTTAATGATTGGAGAGACACATCTTTTTCATGAATTTAAAATATACAGTCCTTATTATTACATAGAACATATTGGTATCTAATCCTAAACTTGTAATAAATTTTGACTACTCTGTCTGTACCTTTGAAATTTGCAAGCCTTAATAGTTTCAGCTCAGCTCTGCCAATTAAAGTCGCATTAGCTTAATCACCCAGTAAAAAGGACTCATCTATTCTTGCTTACTTTTGGCATTTGATCAGCTCGGGGACATCCTGGCAGCTCAGTGGATTTACAGCATAAACCACCTCAAATATTTAGTAGTGGATGAGCTGTGAATCCAGCTCATGATGTTTGTCATGTTATCCCTTCTCTCTAATTATGAATTAGAAGACATTAAACACCCCCACAAGCTCAGATTCTGTCATTTGTGTTCTTCAGTAGGTCATTCCATTTTTTTCCATCTTGGGTCTTAGTTTGACTTTCATTCCAATCAGGTCCACACACTAAGACTAATTATCACATAACAAAGAGCACAGATATAAATTGTCCATAAAGTAATAGACAAATTGAATTTTGTTTACGCTTTTAAAAAAAATTCAATAAAACACGGGAGGGATTTAATCAAGTTCCAGATTGGCATCTGGAACTTCGTGGCCACTTAACTTTTTGGCCGATGTTGCTGCTGTAAACAATACAAATGAAATTAAATCCGACACTCATCACATTAACTAATCTCTTCCAATTTTTACAGCAGTGACAGCAATGATGGAGTGAAGGGAATAACCCACCTCCAAAATTGTTGAAGAGGATTTGGTCTAAAAGAGAGATAAGTGTGGTAGTTATTAAACAAGCTGTTGTCGAACTGTAATGCACAGTTAAGTCAAATAACCTACATTTCTGAGTCTCAATATTCTACTTCAAATCTTGATATTTTGTTTGGCTTTTTTGTATCCTTTACTGAAGCAGAAATGTTTTATACACAAACAGAAGATGCTTTGTAGTGTCACACACTTCAAACAAGTAAATACAATATGCAGGACATATGCAATGAAACGTAAAGCACAAATCAGCTACAATTTAAAACAAATTTCAGTGCAACTGTCATTCAAAAAAAAAACTTTTTATACATGTACAAAAACAGAAATAACTCTAGAACGGTTTGCTTTATATAAAAGAAAACTGAATGGGAAGCAATGGCTCCTTAACAGCAGAATCAATAGAACAGTAAAGTACACAACTTCCACAGCCAGTAAAGCATAAAGCTCAGTGGTCTGCAGTGCCCGACTTGTTTAGGTATTTGTCAGGTGAAAAAGCACATTGATATTATCCAGATAAAGTAGCTAAAGGTGGAAAAGTTGCAAAGTAAAGTGTTTCTTTGCTGGAGGTAGACTGAAATCATACATTATGACCCATAATTTTCATGGTCCTGCTGTCCTTCTAGCTCTTTTCTCCTCTATCTTTGTCTCCCTCTATCATGTGGTGGGTTTGTCTGAACATTACCTTTGCTTACTTCCTCCCAGAGTGGGCACAGCTTCCTGAGGCTTTGGCTGTTGCACCTGTGGCACATGAACATTTACCTGCAGCATTTAACTCTCCACTCATGGCACTTCTCCACTCATTGCCTGATTGTTGCTTTACTCAGTGAGGTAGTGTTGCTCAGGCCACCCAGAAATTAATTACCTTTAAAATTTACCACCGCCTAGTTGTGAGCCTTTACATACCAGCTCATTATTATTATTGCAGGGTCTTTACCTCACAATATAAAGCGCCTTGAGGTAACTGACTGTTGTGATTTGGCGCTATATAAAAAAAAAAACTGAATTGAAGTGAATCTACGTGCCTTTCCAGCCTGCCTGCCTTTGAAAATCCCTGCCCCCCTCATGCAAAGTAATTATCCTGCCAAGTCAAAAAGAAATCTGAGAAATTAATCTGTGTTTGTGCTTGAGACGATCTGGAAACTGAACCTGAGCAACCCAAAAAAAGTGAAACAAAAGAGAGCAGCTCGGGTGAGTATTACAGGTCAATATTTTGCAATGGGTTTGAAAGCACACTGCAAACTCATGACCTGTAATATTTACCTGAGCTGTCTCATTCAAAAGTGTTGAACTTTCAGCAGCGTGTCCTGCCTATGAGTATTTTTGGTCTCACCATAACAATAATGAATTAAATTGAATTCCCAGCCTTCTTTAAATCGCTGGGTGGGGTGCTCGAGGGTGCTCCATTGGGTGACTCTGTCATCCTAGTGGGAGACACTCACATGGGCATTGACAAAGAGACCTGGAGTGCATTTTCCCTGAAAACAGTGTTTTGTCTTATCATTAATTAATAACATTTACATTTACTTCAATGGATTAGACAGGGGAATATATTTTATTACAGTAGAAACCTTTCTGAAAGTTCAAGGATATAATTCCTCCATTATCATATGCTCTTCATTGCCATGTGCCAATACGATGCAGAGCAGCTACCTAAACTCTATTCCCAAAGAGGTCGATTATCTCGTCTTTTAATTCAATTCAATTTTATTTATTGCATGCATTTTCATTTTTATGCAGATGATACCCAGCTTTATCTATCCATGAATCCAGATGACACACATCAATTAGTTAAACTGCGGGCATGTCTTAAAGACATAAAGCCTGGATGTCCTCTAATTTCCTGCTTCTAAATTTAGATAAAACCGAAGCACCCACAAATCTTAGAAACATGGGCTCTATCCAAATACTTACTCTGGATGGCATTAACCTGGCCCCCAGTAACACTGTGAGGAATCTTGGAGTCATTTTCGACCAGGATATGTCCTTTAGTGCACATATTAGACAAATATGTAGGACCGCTTTTTTGCATTTGCGCAATATTTCTAAAATTAGAAACATCCTGTCTCAGAGTGATGCTGAAAAGCTAGTTCTTGCATTTATTACTTCTAGGCTGGACTATAAGTCATCACTATCAGGCTGCCCTAAAAACTTGCGCTGATCCGAAATGCTGCAGTAATAGTACTGACAGGGACGTAAAATCCCTGTCATATTTCTCCCATAATGGATTTAAGTTATTGGCTCCCTGTTAAATCCAGAATTGAATTCAAAATCTATCTCCTCACATACAGTATAAGGTCTTGAATAATCAGGCACTAGCTTATCTTAAAGACCTCATAGTACTGCATCACACTAATAGAGTACATCTCTCTCAGACTGCTGACTTTCTTGTAGTTCTTAGGATACTTAAGAGTAGAATGGGAGGCAGAGCCTTCAGCTTTCAGGCCTGTCTTCTATGGAACCAGCTCCCAGTTTGGATTCATGAGACGGACACCCTCTCTGTTTTTAAGATTGGGCTTAAAACTTTTTTTCATCAACCTTATAATTAGGGCTCAGGTGACCTTGAACCCTGTCTTAGTTTTGGTGCAATAGGCCTGGGCTATTTCCATTATGCACTAAGTGTTTCTTCTTCACTCACCTCTTTTTACTCTCTCCGTGTTTACACACCCAAGCACTGGGGCAGACACAGGGCATGCTGGAAAGAGTATATCTCTAGGCTTGCCCGGGAATGCCTTGATTTTACCCAGATAAGCTGGAGGTGGCGGCTGGGGAGAGGGGGGTCTGGCTTTCTCTGCTTAGGTTGCTCGTCCACGACCTGTCTCTGAATAAGCTGAAGAAAATGGATGGATGGATGGATGGATGGGATGGATGGATGATGATGGATAGTCATGACTATTTCAGTTCAGCCACTGAAGCAGCTGTGTGTGTGTGTTTTTTTAAGATAATCATTTTCCCTTTAGGATAACACAGACTCAAATTTGACTGCATTTAACACTAATTCCAATAGAGTCAAATGAGATTGAAGCACATTAAAGGAAAAATGGTGATATTAAAGGGTTTGTACAAAAGAAGCACAATAATAACTCTGCCTTCTGAATAAAAATAGAACACAACATTTGATAAATTATTAGAATGATTATTTATAAATATGGCGATGAGCAATGGACCTAGAAAAGCAACTCAGTAATTTTGCAGTCCATTGCGTCATGTAATTTAAATGTAATTTATTACTTTAACAGAGGCTGTTATTGTGCTGTTTTTAAATTATGACTGATGTTGGGGGAAATATAGTTTCTTATCTTTATTAAAAAAATAAATTACAATACGTTTTACATCCTTACTGAATTCAGAATCAAAACCATCATTGCTTATTAGGCCATTAGCATCACTAGCTATTGCACCACTATAACAGAGTGATTGACATATTAAAACATTACAATGACAAAACTATTGTAATATTTTTTTAAAAGTGCATTAAAACAATTATATTTTTTTTAAATGAACATTTCCATCATTATACAGTTAAAGGGACAATTCACTATGTTAATTGAGAAAATTTTAAAATAAATGAACTCATAAATTTAAGGTATTCATATTTTTCTAAATATTAATAGCTTAAATTGTACATATAAGTGCACTTATACAAAACATATGTAAAGAGATTTAATCTGTATATTCACACTACATTTGCATACAAACAACCTTGAATAATAACAACAAATGGGAGTCATCGCCATCATGGTGGCCATACAAACACCATGACCACACACGTCCACAAGAATCAGAGTCTAAACACAGCATAACAGAAATAAGCATGAGCCTTTCCTGTGTAAAACAAAATAAGTACAGATTTTTAAATGAAACATGTAAACAGCACTCATATACTCAATATGTGGCCAGAAAGTTATTGCTTGTTTCTAAGACCATGTAACTACAGTCACATGATCAAATGAAAGACTGACTTTCTGAATAGATAAAGTCATTTGTCTCTCCAGCTTCATCATCAGCTTTGCCTGTGTGATAAATTCTCTGTCTGACAGACATATTGTCTCATATCTTGCTGCTGGCACTGGATTATATGTTGCTATTTTTCCCTGTAGGACAGTTGCCCTCTGACATGTTCTTTTGTGCTGTTAAATAACACAATAAGTAGGCAGAGGGAAGAAGGTGAAATTCCAGCCTTATGCGCCGCATATATTTAACAGTAAAAATTGGTTTCAGTTTTCCACAAGCAGTTTCTGCAAATTGTTTTTCAATGAAAGCCTTGTTAAATAATGAATGGATTCTGTGTACTGAAATGCTAGAGGGCTTTTAATTTGACAAGGATATAGGAAATTTTGCGGTTTAATAAACCACATAATGCAGTGATTTTAACAAAGAGGGAGCAAATCCAGAGAACTGTTCAACTCCAGTTATACACTTATAAAATAGAAGGAATAAGGAAAGGCCAGTTATGCCTTTTGAGTTGAGGTCAATAAAGGTCGGTCACTGTACGACGAAAGATAGTGGTCATATGAATGAAGAAGAAATGGTAATATTTACTAAGTGCATACACTCAAATCTGATCATGAATGTACAAATGTATGACACACAAATCAGTGATTTATTAATATTTTTGTAATTTAAAAATAAATTTAAGTCCTTCTGACCATTTCTGAATGAATACATCATGAAGGCCTGGCTGCCCTAGAAAATTTAAACATGCAGTTAAATTGAATACTACTATTATTAATAATTATTGTCATTATTAATATTACCTTTTGTTCATTATTTATACACTGCTCCAAAAAAAACTTAAAGGAACACTTTTTAATCACAGCATAGGATCAAGTAAATTGATCTCCTGGGATATTGATCTGGTCAGTTAAGTAGCAGAGGGGGTTGTTAATCAGTTTCGGCTGCCTTACACTACAGGGGCAACAACGAGACAACCCCCAAAGTGGCTGTACAGGTGGAGGCCACTGACATAGTTTCCCTCCCTCCTTACCTGAGTGTTTCACTAGTTTTGCATTTGACCAAGGTCAGCGTCCCTACTGGTAGTACTGGTAGATCCTAAAGAATTGCACAGGTAGTCCTACTCATCCAGAAAGGCACATCAATATGTGCCATTGCCAGAAGGCATGATGTGTCACCCAGCACAGTCTCAAGGGCATGGAGGAGATTCCAGGAAACAGGCACTTACTCTGGACAGACCCGTAGAAGGTCTTTAACCCATTAGCAGGACCGGTATCTGCTCCTTTGTGCAACGAGGAACAGAATGAACACTGCCAGACCTTTAGCAGGCCACTGCTGTGAATATTTCTGACTAAACAATCAGAAATAGACTTCATCGTGGTGGCCTGAGCTAGTTCTGGCCCAATGCTGGTTCTGTCATCTCAGCGGAGGGCCACTGTTTGTGTTTATATATATATATATATATATATATATATATATATATATATATATATATATATATATATATATATATATTACATTCTGGACTTAAGTTGAAATAGAAGTACTTGTGTTAAAAAATAATTAAAAGTTGAAGTACTGGTTCAACTTAATAAAAGTAAGAAGTACAGGCTCTGAAATGTACTCAAAGAAAGTAAAAGTAGCAGGTTGTATAAATGTTGAGTTCAGTGAATGAATCTCAGCATCAGCAGCTCTGATTCAAACTCATCTCTGCTGCACTTCATGTAACCTGTAACTCTGACCATGAACACAGCCTCTGTGCTCACAGAGCTTTACTGTAAATACAGCAAGCTGACCTGTTTTCATACAATCTTTGAATTACACAAAGTTAGCATACCTCAGTTTGCTTTTCAGTAAATCTAACCTCTCTTGTTCCTCTCCTGTCCTCTTTCTTACATCTCTGAGTGAACTTCTCTCTCTTTGCTCTCCTTGGAAATACAGCAGCTCTTCTTTTAGCTAGCAGACACGGAAGGGGCCCGCGGGCCGGGAGTTGGAGATCCCTGCTCTAGTGGGTCCTGGGATACCCCTGGTACATAACAATGCCCAGCCTCATGTGGTGAGAGTATGCAGACGGTTCCTGGAGGATGAAGGAATTGATACCACTGACTGGCCCCCACGCTCGTTTGAACTAAATCCAATAGGAAACCCCTGGGACATTATGTTTCGGTCCATTCATTGCTGCAATGAAATTTCGGCAAACTGGACTAGCCCGTTGCATCATTTTTTCACTTTAATTTTCAGGGTGTCTTTGAAGTCAGCTCTCTGTAGGTGATAAGTTTCATTCCCATCAAACAGTGTGGCATGCTTTTGTTCCTAACACATTACCCAGTCCATTACCCAGTTCATATCAGTATAGATATCCAACAGTTTGGAGTGGTGCACCTTTTCTGGTTTGTTTTTGACACAATAGTTTCAGTTCCTTCAGTTGGACTTTCTCTTGCTTTCTTAGAGGTGCAGGGTTCTCTCTTGCAAATTCGTCACCACTTTCTCTGCTTCATCTTCATTTCCTTATATAAAGAAACGCGGGCATAGAAGTATGCAGACTGTATGCTGATTGTGCAAACCTGTTGATTCAGAATGATTCTGATTTACTAACATACAGTGCTTAACAAATTTATTAGACCATGTGTAATTAAAAAAAAGGAAAGTCTAGAAATCTGTCAAAAAGTTACTGAATTCACATTTAAAAACCCAAATTTGCTTCAACACACTAGTGTTCTCTGAGAAGTCAAATTAATCAAGCATTACATTAAACCATTAAAACTACTTTTTTCTCTGTTCGGGAAATAAAGTGAATAACTGTAATTTAGCATCTTAATCAAAAAATTATAATCTACATTACAATTTTTTCAAACAGGAAAACTTCACAGAAAAAGAGCTTGCACATATTGATGGATTAACCATTACAGAAACATTAAAAAAAATTTTCTTTAGGTAATTACCAGTAATTTAGGGCAGCTGTAGCATTAAGCCTACATTGGGTGGTGGTCTATTAGATTTGTTAAGTACTGTATGCACAGTGGTAAGAATAAAATAGACAAGTGTGCACGTTTCATAGATCTGATGGTAACTTTGTGTATACACTTCATTATGGCAGCTTTGAAAATGTAAATCTTTTCTTCACTGACTTTTTCATAAAACCAATAGGCAAGTGGTTGCTGGCAATGATTGGTCGCAAAGAGGGTGCAGTACCAAAAAACCTCTTGTAATTGCTTTGGTCACTAGCAGACTGCCACGGTCACCTGTAGTTTGCGTGGAACATGCATACTTGTCTATATAAAGTTGTTAACTAACCATCAAGTTAACTAACCATTTAACTTAATGCTGAAACCAACACATTTCAAAAGGAATTACTTTAAAGGCAAAAGTTGTGTTGCACTCTTCACATTTTCACATTAGAGTCTGCAAATAAGGCGGTGTCTTCTACGCAGTCTACAGCTGACTGTGGCAATCTGCCAACAAGAAAAGCAATTGCAAGGAGGTTTTTGCCATCTACCACTTACAACCGGTCAGAGAATAGTCATTTTTCCCTAGTGAACGGTGGCAGTTGTTAAGGCTGTGTTACTGGGGCCTTAATAATGTCCTTACTTTTTTTGCCTTAGACCTTTAGGTGTTGCTGAGCTGGCTAGAGACAAAATTACAAAAAAAAGGTGCAATTTTCCAACACCTATGGACCTAACTGTATATCTATATAGGTAATCAAACAAAAACGAGTATATACTAAATTCAGCGAAATCATAAAAAAAAAAAAACATTCTCTGAATTTACATTGTAGCGATATGGAACAGTATCAGCATTTTCAGACGGGTTTAACAAATATTTTGCTGATCCCATTAGATTCTTATGTACAGTTTGCAGCCTGTTTTAATCAAGTGATTATGTCTCCTGCTCCTGTTTCACTTTCAACCTCAGAGTAAATCAGATCAGGCTATCTGATTTTATGAAGTGCATACTCAACTGCTGTTACTCACATTCAAACCACATAAATGATACCTGCAATCTGATGAGGGAAAGGTACTATGCATATGTGTAGTGCATTCCCTTCACACACAAAGAGCTGTGAAAGGCTTTTCTGGGTTTGAAAACATTGTGAGAGCCTACTTGAAGTGTTCAAATAATGGCTTTCTATATTTCCACAAAAAAGATGAGTGTACCTGGAGGCTTTCCATGGTGTCTTTTCATTATTTGTTTGAAAGGCACACTGCTCACCACCTCCTGTCGACTCTGCTGAACTAATTCTGCAAACCTTAACAAAAGAAGCTACAGACTGCCAATTAAAAGCACATTAGCCTAATCACCCAGTAAAAAAACCAAAAAAACAAAACAAAAATAATACTATGCATCCATTATTGCTCACTTTGTAAATCTTATCGGTGCATTTCACCAGAGAAATGGCTTCGCTCCACTGCAAGGGCCCCCGTAAGTCATTAACATTAATGGAGATGAGTGGAAATGTGTTGACAAATCAAATGAGGTGTGCCATTACCAGAAACCAAACCTATTTTTTTTTGGCCATTCTTGGAGATGAATATGTGGTTTAAAATAACTGTCTTCATGTATCAAGATATGAGACACTGGATGTGAGCTGCACCATTTCTTTGACTCTTTATCAGTCTACTTATCATCTGTGATGCCTTGATATGCAGTGTACCTGTGTGTTAGTCATCCTGGCCTAATGCTCAGGACTGCACACACAGGTACAGAATTGGGAGACGCATTTAATATTTGTAATAAAAATAGATTGTCATCTCCCTCTTGGCAAGAAGTGTAGTATAATTTGCTTTTTTAATATTTCATGGTTTATGTCCAACTTGGCTCATCGTGCATTCCATTCAGGTCTTCTAATCTAATGTTATCTGATGTATACTCTAGAGTCGCAGTGTTTTTTTTTAAACTATATATGAATATAAGCTAAACAAATTATTATTTTTCCCAATAGAATGTCATGACTTTGCTGTTTTATGGAAACAGAAAAGGTTAAATGTCATAAATATGTCTGTATAACCACTGCTAACTAGAGCTATGGTTGTGGAGCACATCTAATTCCTTGTTATGGTGAATAGTGAAAAAACTGCACAGGGCTGTTTGTCAGAATCCCTGTGAATGCTTTATATCTTCACAATATGCATGGAAGTCATGCTGATGTCATTTTTGGTGGCCTGCAATCAGGTGATGACACAAAATCAATTACTTAAGTATAATGAGTAGGTTGTATGGTCCTATGGTGAATTGGCTGAAGGAAGCATTGTGTGCCTGCAGTTAATATGGCCTGTACAGAAGTGATGCTGTTCATCCTTCATGTTCATTCTAAAACCAAAAGGTGTGCATTTATTGCAGTAATAACATATTTGCAACATTCACATCATGGTGGACACTACTGACAAAATACATATACTGTCCACTTCTCGTAAAAGAAAAGTTACAATAGTTAAGTTATGTGTCTTATACAGAGGTGTTGTGCTACCAAGAGAGCAAATAAAATAGTTTGCTTAATTGGTTGAAATTCAGTTGTCACTCTGAGTACATTTCATGCAAGAAAGCCAACAAAGATATAATGAGCAGTGAAAGCTGCAATTATGATATTTAGGGCCAGATTTTCTAACAGTCTCCACTGGCGCAAAAATCTCTTTTGGCATCAAAAAGTGACTGTCAGGATCTACCAAAGAGGCACAGTGTCAGTTTTGGGACTGGAAGTAAGTTAGTGTGGTGATGCATTTGTAAAAATGTATCCAGCGGAGTGGAAAGATCTTTGTACAACTGACTGGTAATGTCTCCACTCCACTGTACAAGTTTGTATACAAAAATGCAATCATTTTATTTCAGTAATTACCTACCAAGAGTAGGGCAAATTTGTTTGTCAAAAACAAGCAGACCCAATGAGGAAGTGTGAGCAAGTGTTTTGTTTTGTTTTTTATATACATATGAATAAACTCATCCGTTATAAATTGTGTGTGGTCCTGAGAATGGAAACTCTTAACAGCTGACCTCTACGATGTGTAGAGCACAAAAAATTACTTACTGTCAGATCCTAAGCCTTCCATGTGTTAGTCAAGATACTGTTACTGTGCCATGTCTGTAAATGCACACATTGCTCTTGGTGTTTTCTGCAGGCTGTGTGACGCTGCAGGTATGTACAAAAGTCTAGCACACTAACAGTCACATTAACAGCTGCATTTTAATAGTACACCTCAATACATGGTATACAGTATATGGCTCCAATAGAGAGCAGTGGGGAAAAAGCGACTATATGAATAATTATATACTGATCTCCATTTAGAAATCAGACTCCATCCATCCATCCATCTTCTTCCACTTATGCGTGGCCAGGTTGCAGGGCCAGCACCCTAAGCAGAGAAGCCCAGGCCACCCTCTGGTCCCTGAGCAGGAGTGGGCACTCCACCCTTTTCCAGCTGAAGACCATGGCCTCAGACTTAGAGGTGGTGATTCTTATGCCAGTTGCTTCACACTCAGCTGCGAATTATTCCACTGGGAGCTCGAGACCACCACCTGATGAAGCCAACAGGACTGCATCATCCACAAAAAGCAGAGACAAAATTCTGAGGCCATCAAGGTGGAAGCTTTCCACCACTTGGCTATGCCTAGAAATTCTCTCCATAAAAATTATGAACAGAAACAGTGACAAAGGGCAGCCCTGGTGTAGTACAACACCCACAGGAAACGAGTCCTACTTATTGCTGGAAATACAGACCAAGCTCTCGCTGCCCACAACAACGGGCCAGACACCCCATACTCCCACAGCACCCCCAACACAATAACCTGAGGGATGCAGTGGAATGCTTTTTCCAAGTACAAAAAACACATGTAGACAGGATGGGCAAACTCCCACTCACCCTCAAATATCCTCGAGAGGATAAAGAGCTGGTCAGGTGTTTTGCCATCAGGGTAAAAACTGCATTGTTCCTCTTGAATCTGAGGTTCAAATAACAGACAGGCCCACCTTTTCAGCACCCTGGCACAGACCTTCCCCAGAGCTGAGCAGTGTGATCCCCTGATAGTTGGAGTGTACCTTCCAGGCCCCTCCTTAAAGATAGGACCACCCCGATCTGGGATCACCACGTGAAGGCCCACTCATCCACCGGTGAAAACTCCAACGTACAGGCAGCAATCTGAGTGGATGCAAAAATACCCACTGCAGCTCACAGCCTCTCACTGAGGGCAACTCCAGACTGGAACAGAGTCCAACTCCTCTCCAGGAGACTGGTCATACAGCCCCTTTTTACACTGGCCAGGTGCCAAGTGCTAGAAACCGTTCAGCATTTTTTTCCACTGCGAACACATTCGGTGCTCAGCCGAAAAACGGGTTCAACTCCAGCACTGCAAGCTAGCTGGTCCGGAACCAAGAACGTGTGACACAAGCCTCAGAAGGACGTGACTATGCCATCCTGATGAAAAGTTTTTGAAATACTATAGCTAGCCGGTATCTCCCAACCTCACACACTTGCTCAGACTCCTTCTCCACCAGAGAGGTGACATTCCATGTCCCGATAGACAGCCTTGATAGCTGGGGATTGGTCCACCAGGGCCTCCACCCTTGGCCGCCGCCCAGCACACATTGCACCCAACCCCTATGATGCCCCGTGCAGGTGGTGGCCTACAGGAGGGCAGGCATATGTCTCCTTTTTGGGCTGTGCCTGGCTATCACCCTAGAGCCAGACCTGGCTTTGATGTGTGTTCCATAGGGGTGGTTGGGATTGCTCTTTGTCTGGCCCCTCACCCAGAACAAACTTGTCATTAGAGGTCCTACCAGTGGGCAAAAGCCCACAGACAACATAGCTTGTGGGATCACTTGGGCATACACCCCTCCACCATGATAAGATGTTGATTCATGGAGGAGAATATGCAAAAATATGCAATCTGAATATGCTAAAACTCAAAACACAGTTCAGTTCTGTTTGGTTTCAATAAAATGCCAGTATTGTTCTGAAGCAGAAAGGAAATCAGCACTAAACAGGCAGAGTGAGTGCTCCAAGACAGAGCTAAGCTTTCAGCACTCCACTCACATCTTTGAGCTTTCTGATAACATCCCCACCATATATATATATATGCCATATGTTTGTGTGTTTGTATGCTGGTGAAAGTAATAAGACATTTTGCTATTAAGTAACTTCAGTTCAATCAATAGTTGTTTTGTTTTTTTCTATTTTCTTTTGCCCCTTTTCATTAGGTTGGATTTTCCTTCCTCTTTGGAAAACCCTCTTCCTCATAACACTATTTTTTTTAAATCAGCGGGGGTGTGTATCTGAATAAAGGTTACTTTATGGTAATTGGTAATAAACAGAGGAGGGAGCTTGCAAACCACCCGAAAAATACACCTGAAGAAATACACAGAATATTGATAAAGCGCCATGTACGACAAATGTTTTAACACAACCATGGCAAGTTGGAATTACCCTTTGGAACATAGAAGGCTCTGATCCAGGGATAGAAATTAAAGAATGAACAGCCTTACTGAGCCATGCAGCACATAATTCTGATAGACTGATGAGTAAAATAACTTAAGAGATAAAATTAACATCTTGGTGGCAAAGATGATCACATAAGGAAGGAAACAGCAAACAAACTTACATTTGACTGTAAGTTGTGAGGCTGTGTTGCTAGATTGGGTGCTTTTCTGCCAAAATGGGATATTTTAAATACAAAGAGTATTATAGCTGAGAATTCTAGACCCAAAAAGAAGACTGAGGCAGCACAAGTCAAATTCAATAGCTTTATTTACAAAAATAGTAATAAGACTGAGTGTGGTGAAGAGAACTGAGCTGTCACTAAACATGGCACTGGCAGTCAGGAGGGTCTGTGGAGGGGCACAGTCAGTGAGGGAATCTCTTATTTGTGGTCTGGGGGAAGATATGCACAACAGTTTGTCAGGGAGCAGACTGCAATCCAGTGGAAGCCGGGCTGCAGCAGTGGAGACTGGGTAGGCAGGTTAGAATCCAAAGTGAGTATTTCACCAGCAAAGCGTACTTGAACGAGCCACTGAGGAAAAACACAGGAAACAAGAGTTAACAAGACTTGCAGGCGTGCAGGAGCAAGAACGGGAGGAGTGGCTCCACCCAGGGTTGGAGATAAGGTGAAGTCCACCCATCAATCTACCTGAAGCAGAGAAACCGAGAAAAACAACCCAGCCAACTCGGACCCTGACAAAAAGACAGTGTCTCAAGCTAATCCCAGCAAATACCTGGACTTATCTACTGAGGATCCTTTTAAATGTGTCTTGAAGGTTGTCCCAAATCAGCTGGATAGAAGTGAAAAGGAAGTACAAAGACTTCAAATCCATCATTGCTCAAGCCGTCAAACGAGTCAAACAGTTGATTTTCTTGTTTCTAAATCATTATTTATTTGTCTGCTCTCTATTTAATGATAGGAAACTTGCCTGTTTGCCGTCCACACAAGTCAGTCAAATCTAACAGCTTGCTCCCAATTTGCTCACCCTCTGTAGTCCCCACTGCAATGACTGCATTCAACCAGTGCAAAATAATTATTGGTTTTTCATCCTGTCTGCTGTATGTTGTCTGCTGTTGGACTCAGGTGATTTTTGTGACCGCCCCATGGTCTCTTTTGGAGTTACACACAACAGGAATATCTTCCTTGATTTTTTAAAATAAATTTTCAGGTCTATTGTCACACAACAGTCAGATAGTGACAAACTATTGTACCCCTAGAGGCATAATAAAGTACTTTCATCAATCATTTAGACTCCTTTATCCAGAGCTTTTGGTCACTACTAGCTAATGTTGAGAATAGGTGTATAGCTCAACAGGCAAAAAGAGCTTTGCATAGGCCTCAACTTCCTCTTCTCCACAACTGATTAGGAGTGTCTCCACTCCACTGTCTGTAGATGCAGTTTCAGTCCTCTTGTCCACTCTCAATAGGGAACAACCTTCCTGCACCTACAAAAGGCAGTCCACTATGGGCTCAGATATGGAGTCCAGCTACTTCATGCTTAGCTGCAAATCATTCCCTTCACGCTTAGCCAAGAGGACTACATCATCAGCAAAAAGGGATGCAATCCTGAGATCGCCATACCGGACAGTCCACCTTTAGGTCCTGTCCATCATGATTAAGGCAGAGTCCAACATGCAGAAGAAACATAACTGACTGCTAAGTATGCAGACACCACTCTAGCTTTGTACTTGTATGGAGTATGAAGAGTAATGGTGCCATTTGCTCTTATTCGTGCAACCCAAAATGTCTGACGTTAACTAAATAATCATGAATGTCACATAGACAGAGTGATCAGCTAATTCACAGGTGCCTCTTCTGGCATGTGGGCTGAGATAAGATGACCCTTTGTCCATCTCTCTCTCTCCCTCTCCATTCTGCTGCAGCATTAAATCTTAAAACCCTTGGTATATCCTGTTCATTTATTTATTCATCTACTCTACAATAAACATTTATGCATTAATCGTTAACCCTGTTTGTTTTTATGCTGCCACGACACAGTCAGTTATCATGTTTCTCAATATTTACTCTCCCTTTCAGTTCTTGTTTGGTCTCAAGTGGCTGCTGATTGTTGTTAGCGGTGTCTGATTGCACTTGTGTGCTGAGCAGGTAGTGGAAATGATGCTGAGTGTTTTTAGGGGTGGCTGTCGCTCAGGAGGTTGAGCAGGTCACCCATTAATCAGAAGGTTGGTGGTTTGATCCCTGGCTGCTCCAGTCTGCAGTATCCTTGGGTAAGATACTGAACCCCAAATTACTCTCAAATGCATTCACTGGAGTGAATGTTTGATAGAAAACACTTGGGTGTTGGAAAAATGGGTGAATGAGACCTGTTGTATAAAGTGCTTAGAGTGCTCGAATAGAAAAGGGCTGTACAGGATCCAGTCCATTTACCATTTTGTTACTGGAGGAATTCAAAACAACTAGCTTAAAAGAGTCCAGCAATCATTAGTTATAGATTTACAGTTGCTCGCATTGGCAAACCTAGCTATCAAAGGGGCTACACCCCTAACTGTAAGTCTTTTTAGTATCCAAATGAAAATTCACACCCAGTGCAGTTCAGATAGGGGAAATATCAATAAAGGCAAAAGCTGGTTTTGTACCAGGCTGCAAACTTGCTTTTTAATCCATAAAATTGGGCATTTTAACATGGGAGTCTTTGGAGATTGACTTGCTTTTTGAGACAGCCTCAAGTTGTCGTTTAGATGTGTTGGCTTAAAAATTATTTTTTTAAATCCCTGGCCATGGTTGAAAACACACCTGAAGTGGACTATCTCCTGTTGTGGCACAGGAGGGGTTGAAGTGGCGAGAATGATCCGAAATGGTGCTCTGGCGTCTTCACTTCACTTAATGTGGAATTAAATCCAATGGCAGTTTAATCAAACAAGTTCATTCTTTCCGGTTGATACTATGGAGATAATTAGGTCACTGTTTGGTTCCGCCTGCAGACATTTTTGTTATTTTGGTTTACATACTGTAGAATGTTGATAGTTAAATCCACACAAAGCAGTAGACCTCAGAGCTGCAGCACAGGTAAGCTGACCACAGTAAGTCCATAAACAAAGCAAATTTATTGGAGCTTTCAATAGAAATTATGTTGCGACTTATTACGTGACAAATTTTCTCATGCTGCACTGGATATAAGAGTTCTTCCACCTGCTGAATCCCACTTTAACCCATACATGGGAGAAAGGTTAACCTTGGACAATCTCCTTCAGTTTTCTGTCGTTCATATGTGAAAACAGGCTGTAGAATGAAAACAGCTATCTTAAAAGGCAGATACTGAATATATTTACATTAAATTGCCCTTAGTAAAAATACTTAAAACATGTTTTGATTTAAAAAAAAAAAATCTAAAGGATTGTACTTTTTAAATCAGTCGACTTGTTTTCATGTTTAGCAATGAAAAACTTTATCTCTGTCTCTCTGCATTCTGTTTACAGAGAAATATGGAGATTTGTCACAGTAGCTTAGCAGGCAAGGCATCAATCGGTATCCATGGTGACAAATATTTGGTAAACAGTAAGGAACGTTTGTGCTCTTCATTGTAAAAATCAATTTATTCATACACACCCTCTTCACATAGAGTGCCCTCCGCAGTTGAGAGGCTAAAGTGATACTCTGTGGTAAATGGTGACTGCTTAGGGAGTGAACTACTTTGGAAAAGGCATTTCTAGAAGTACTGTCAGCTGTCAAACCGACCTCTGTGCATTGCAACATACTGATGGTGCACTACCTATGTGTAAATCTGGGCTAAAGAAGGCTGCTTTTGGAACATAAAATGCTTTTTGATCCCACCAGCGCATCTTTATACTGAGAACTTTGGCCAGTTTTAACAGGCCATAAAAAAGTGCTGTTTTTATTCAGCTTTTATTGCTTATTCGGTTCATCTTAAACTCATTTCATTTAAAAAAATATATAATGAATGGAAGCATAAACTACTTCCTGCAGCATTTCATACACTTTGTTCGGGTGTGCATCACAGAGACCCAGAGATCAAATTAAACAAGGTACATACGTTGGAACTGTACTACAATATGTGAAATATCCCTGATATATTTTCCTTATTTGGCTTCATTCGACCTAACAGCGGTCACGTGGAGTTACCAGCTCAGGAATTTAAACTAGTGTGTTCCAATCTAGCTATGAGCTTGCTCACATATGACCAATCAAAAGCATGGACAGATCTGATGGCAGCAGAGTGGCATATTTTACAAATACTATTATGTTAAAGAAAAAAAATAGAATGAGGTTAAAAACATAATAGAGACTGAAAGCATCACAGCCACTGCTGGTAAAGCATTCAGGTGAGTGGGTATGAGAGGAAAAAAACATAGAACACTGTACAGTGTGTATTGTATAGCAGGCTGTGATTAATGTTTGTAGACTTTAAACATTTTGAGTGGATAAATACTATATTTCTAAAATCAATTTAAAGTGAGGAAGGAAAGCTGGAAAAACTTGCGTTAACAGACTTGGCAGTCTCTTTGCAGTGATTGTTGTTGTTTTCTATTAAATCAATGTGGCATGTAACACAGTTTCAGCCGTGCATTCATTCAGCAGATGCTCTGATAGCAAATAAAATAATAATAAAAATGCAGCTGGTAAGTAGGCTTATTTGCTAATTCTACTGTATTTAAGGTCAACAGGTTTAAGGGTTATAAGGCTTACAGAACAATCAGCAACTGATTTAAAATTATTTGCAGCCAAAGCAAATAACGATGTCCTAAGGATCTGTATTTCTTATTGATGCTCGTTAAAAAAAAATATAAAGACTTTAGAGGGTCTTTTAAAAAGAGTTAAACCCGAAGTTAAGTCCCAAATCCTGCTTTGTTGTAGAGGACACTGCGAACCTTAGAAGTGAAAAACATTCCCCTAGGTTTTCACATGCAGGGTTAGTTACTCAAAGTAATCTCTTCACAATGGGGACAGAACAGTGTGAAATGTGGAAAGTTAAAATGCAGTTGCATGGCAAGTATTTTGACATCACTTGAAAGTTCTGTTTCATGTTGACTAATGACGCAGAATCACAAACATCAGACAGAGATTCAAAACTGCAGCTGTGAAATGGCAGTAAAGAAAGTATGTGATTCATGGAATGTATTTAACAATAAACTTTATTTTTGGGAAGAATAACCCGCCTGCTGTAATACACCTGATGTGAATGGGATTGAAGCTGGGATGCTCCGTGACTGCAGGCAAATTGCCAAAATGTTGCGCCTCAGTTGTGCTTTTAATCTCCCAAAACCACTTGTCTATGCAAATTCTTTGAGATAGGCGTCATTACACAGTACTTACTACTTGGCATTGGAATACTTGGAAACAGGGTTGAAGCAACATTGAAAAAAATAGGTAAATGACAGATATAAGAAACTTGTACACATTTGATAAATGAGGCAGTCTTTTATGAAAACATATTTCTCACTCTCAACAACCAGAATATTCTCATCCAAAGCTAAGCTCTCTCACACACAGAGGAGAGCTGTTATGGGAGCTCAGATGTACAAACAGGGAGCCAATGGCTGGGCTGGAAGCAGGAGAGTAGTGTGAACTGTAGGGGGCAGCATGCCTACAAACGTGTGCCTAGCTCTTGAAAATGTTGGTGCGACTGACACATATTGGTCAGCAAGGATGTATTATGGTTTTTCAGCAAACACATTCTTACTCATTTTTTAACAACAATCCTCTTATTCAACTCAATGACAAAACATTATGTGCTAGTAGCACCTCATCCTGCACCACTATATACTATATAATTTATTATCCATCCTATGACTATGGTATGAATTTTATAGTATGACCATAAACAAAGTAGCCATTGTGATGTCACGCATTGGTTTGTAAAGTGCTGCTCCTGTGCAAAACTAGCACCAACTTATCAGGGAGAGTGCAAGCCCTCCCTAAAGCATGCAGTGCTTCATACTCCTTTTAGACCAAAGGGGAGCAAAATTTTCAAAACTCAAAATGTTGATTAGATTCATAGTGTGTAAACAAAATTTATGCTAAAATTTACGAAAAGGCAACAGAAAGGCTTTATGTTGAGGAACAGCCACCCCTATCACAACGGCTACACCCAGAGACAACCTAGCCTATCTGTACACCTTCAATTATCTAAAGGAACACTTCAGTCTTTTTGGAAAAGTGCTTTTTTTTGTCTGGTTGGGAATGAAAGGGGAAAACTCATGTAGGGTGGCGTATTGCCAAACCTTCAGCAGTGAATGAGGCAGATCGCGAAAGGGCATTGCAGCGGCCCTGTGGTGGTGTTTGGTTACAAATATTTTCTGGATTTTTCTTGAGGCAAAGGGATGATGTTCTCAATCATATTTACAAATTAATTATTTTGTGTTGACAGTTTAATTAAAAAAAATCATTAACTGCTAAGGCACAAGTGCAGTTGTTTAGAACTGTATGCACTGTGCCTGAAATCACTGTCAGATACACTAGTAATTAGTTAGATCTATATATCATTACCAAGAAATGCCTACAGGGATTTATATATATATATATATATATATATATATATATATATATATATATATATGTACACACACACACACACACACACACACATACATATATAAGAAAAAAAACCAAAGACCGTATTTACTGTCTTTCCATCACTCTACAACACGCTTAGCTCCAGGTAATGCCCTGTCATGAAGTAAAAGCTGATTTTATACCTGTCATTGTGCTATATTAGGCCTCCAGTCACCCCCACCCTGCCACCGTCTTTCTTTCTGCATTGCAGTAGTAGCAGTAGCAGCATGTCAGGCTGCTCCTCATAATGAATCCATTTAAGACTGGACTGATTAGGTCTGCCTTCTGCTCTGTTCTGCACATCTGTCAAAGCAGCGTCAAAGTCATTTTGTCAATTAATAATTCCCATATTAGACCCTGTGTGTCTGTGTGTGTGTGTGTATACATTAGAAATTATGTGAGCTCACTGCCTTTACAGCCTGCACAGCATAATAGGAGTGTCAGCTGTGTTACTTTTTCTGTCGCAGCTGTTTCTCCCTTTTGGTGTTTCTCTATATTTAAATTGAGTTTTTGTTTTTTTATTTTTTTTTCCTGATTTCCTTCATGACTTGCTGTTTGGTTCACAGTTACTGTGGATTGCAACAGTATTCCTCATTTATAAAAAGGAAAGAGGCTAAAAGTTCCCAGGTTTTAAAAAATATATTTTATGTTTAATAGGATTTATTTCTGAAGGCTCAGTTCTTCAGCAAAGGTGAGTGTAATTAAATTTATGACCCTGTTCATGTAATATTACATATTATTATTATTATTAGTGTAAGTAGTCTAATTAGGATAGCCATATAATTTTATTTCACCAGACTTAATGCCTAAAGCAGCACGATTCACAGTAGAAGCATAAAAAAAATTCAACTTTGACAGCTCATTGATGCTCATGTAGCATATTTTAGGGTTTAAGGCTTTTTAACAGGACTCATGCACCCAGGGTGTAAAAGCACTTCAATTACCATATAAATATTCCACTAATGTTGGAAAGAGCCAGAAGTGGGAGTAAACTGTGTGCATTTGTAACATGCACACAAAGAAAACCGATGATACAAACTTGAACCATAAAGGGAAAATATTGCATTTTTCAGACTTGTATGCAGTTTACACACACACACACACACACACACTTACTTGGGTTAAGGTCTGGACAGTCAAGTTCTTCCTTACCAAAAATTGCTCATCCGTGGACTTTGATTTGTGCACTGGCGTGCAGTCCTGTTGAAACAGGAAAGGGCCATCCCCAAACTGTTCCCACAAAGTTGGGGGCGTGAAATTTTACTGGAACTACAGTAAGAACCAGTAAACCCTGATAAACAACCCCACACCATAACCCCCCTTCACCAAAGTTTACCCTTGGCACAATACAGTCAGACAAGTACTGTTTTCATGGCAACCACCAAACCTAGACTTGTCCATCAGATATCAGATTGCCAGACGAGAGACATGTCTCCACTGTTTATACCACTGCATCTGAAGCTTTGCATTGTGCTTGATAATGTAAGGCTTGGATGCAGCCGCATCCGGTTTCTTCTCCCGGCTTCTATCTCTCTGGTATACCTCTTCAGGCAGTTAGCCAAGGCTGTGAGTCTTTGCTTGGCTGTCTCTAAGACCTCAGGTATGGACAGCTTGTTGTACTACTTAGCCACCCCTTTCTTCATTACACCTTTCTGCAACTCTGATAGCTGGCTGCTTACCTCCGTGCTGCCTTGACCTTAGACTTTAGTCTTCTTTTCCATGGAGGGTACTGCTCCTTGTTGCTATTCATCTTATTGCCATGCATCTCAAGGATCACTATTGCCATGGAGTTGGATTACCTGCGCAACCTCTGTAGGGTCCAGGTATCACCTCACGTTACCAGTAGTGACAAATGCAAAACTAATGAAAAAATTAAAAGATAAGGCTGTGGTGAACATGTATCTTAAGAAGAGTGGGGGTAGGTGCACACAGGTGGACCACATCTTGGATATAGATCGGAGACTGCAAGGTGGTGTAACTAGGCAGCATCAGATAACTATCAGATCAGTGAACAGAAGTATGGCTTTATAATGAGAAAGAGCACTACAGATACAATGTTAGAGAGGGTCAGAAGGAGAGGGAAGGTAGTCAGAACTAAGGGGATTGCATTACCAAAAGCTAACATTGCAGACATACAGGGGTTGGACAATGAAACTGAAACACCTGTCATTTTAGTGTGGGAGGTTTCATGGCTACATTGGAGCAGCCCGGTGGCCAATCTTCATTAATTGCACATTGCACCAGTAAGAGCAGAGTGTGAAGGTTCAATTAGCAGGGTAAGAGTTTTGCTCAAAATATTGCAATACACACAACATTATGGGTGACATACCAGAGTTCAAAAGAGGACAAATTGTTGGTGCACGTCTTGCTGGCGCATCTGTGACCAAGACAGCAAGTCTTTGTGATGTATCAAGAGCCACGGTATCCAGGGTAATGTCAGCATACCACCAAGAAGGACGAACCACATCCAACAGGAATAACCCGGATTGTATCCAAAAAACATTAAACCATGGCTGCCCAAATCACGGCAGAATTAAATGTGCACCTCAACTCTCCTGTTTCCACCAAAACTGTCCGTCAGGAGCTCCACAGGGTCAATAAACACAGCCGGGCTGCTATAGCCAAACTTTTGGTCACTCGTGCCAATGCCAAATGTCGGTTTCAATGGTGCAAGGAGCGCAAATCTTGGGCTGTGGACAATGTGAAACATGTATTGTTCTCTGATGAGTCCACCTTTACTGTTATCCCCACATCTGAGAGAGTTACGGTGTGGAGAAGCCCCAAAGAAGCGTACCACCCAGACTGTTGCATGCCCAGAGTGAAGCATGGGGGTGGCTCAGTGATGGTTTGGGCTGCCATATCATGGCATTCCCTTGGCCCAATACTTGTGCTAGATGGGTGCGTCACTGCCAAGGACTACCAAACCATTCTAGAGGACCATGTGCATCCAATGGTTCAAACATTGTATCCTGAAGGCGGTGCCGTGTATCAGGATGACAATGCACCAATACACACAGCAAGACTGGTGAAAAATTGGTTTGATGAACATGAAAGTGAAGTTCAACATCTCCCATGACCTGCACAGTCACCAGATCTAAATATTATTGAGCCACTTTGGGGTGTTTTGGAGGAGCGAGTCAGGAAACGTTTTCCTCCACCAGCATCACGTCGTGACCTGGCCACTATCCTGCAAGAAGAATGGCTTAAAATCCCTCTGACCACTGTGCAGGACTTGTATATGTCATTCCCAAGACGAATTGACGCTGTATTGGCCGCAAAAGGAGGCCCTACACCATACTAATAAATTATTGTGGTCTAAAACCAGGTGTTTCAGTTTCATTGTCCAGCCCCTGTAGCTACAAGTCTACCTGAAGTCCAGCATCCTTGTTGTGCTCTCTCTGGCAAGATATCATGTTTAGAAAACCAAATGTGCATAACATGTCCAACATTTTGAACTTCACAACACATGAAAATCTAATGTTATTTATATCTGAAATAGCCATCTGAACTTTGTAGGTCAATGGCATCAGAAATCCAGAATTTTCACACTGTTCTGTCCCCATCGTGAAACTTCGTCCTGGATGGTGAGCTCATCATTTTCCTCAGTGAGGAGTTTGCATATTCGCCCTGTGCTTTCCAGACATTGACCACTTAATTAGGAGTGACTGGCAATCCCCTTTATGCAGCAGTAGGGTGCTGCTAGGTGCTGCTAAAATACAAGACAACAAAATACTTGCATAAACTATAGTTTTTGACTTTAAAAAGATTTAATGAATATTCAAAAATTTAACCATATTAAACACAGATGTCCTTTCCATGTATGAGTTCCTACCTTTATTACTGTTCAGATTTTGCCTGCATCTTATTAACCTCATTATAGTGTTTGTGTATAGCCCGTGTGTTTTGCAGCAGTCGACTGATGTCCTTTCAATTTTGAGCTTCCTTTTTCTCTGGTTAGCTCCCCTGCATTTATCTGATTCCTCTTGTCTTTTGAGTTAGTTGATTTGTTTTTTGCTTTGTCAGCACTGCAGACTGCATTTTGCTATTTTCAGTAGTTTTCAATACAATTTTTTTCATTTTATTACCTGCTGTTTCACCTTAGTTCATATCTGCACTTTGGTCTACTTTGTCAGCTTATTAGCAGTGTGACAGCAGGAGATGACTCTGTAGTAGTTTCACTGTTTTTACTGTGTAATTATTCTTCATTATCCTCAATATATAAAAAAAATTAAGGTAAAAAATGCCTTAAATAAATGATTGTTCCTGATAAAATGTACCTATTTGATAAATATTACCCCCAACACGTACACGCACACACGTGTGAAATTTTAAATTAACGATACACAGAATACCCGCTTTTTACCCTATCCATGAGCTTTTCAACTTTAAACTGCAGCTGCAGTAGAAAACATCTGTACTACCCACACAGCAGATGGTAGCATGATGGAAAAAAGGTCAGTGCAGTTATGGCAATGCCACATATTCAAACAGGTCAAATTGACCTAAATTAAGTGAATTTCAAGGCAAGTAACCAATAGCTTGCTTATTGGAATATTTATTTGGAAAAAGGTACAATAAAAGGTACACTAGAGTCCATCAATTATCTTCTTTACGTTATGTTTTCTACACATTGCTAAATTAGATGTTATGACCATTTATTAACAATAATGATCCTAATTCTTTTGTGAAAATTATGTGTGTTTCAACCTGGTTTTTCTTTTTTTTTGTGTCAACAAATTCAGGTATTCATGAATCCTAGATTGTGCATGCACAATGTTTATTTTTCAGTAGGGAGAACATTTCTCATTGGGAAGAAATGTGTGTGTCCATTATCGCACAGCCTGTATTGCCAGCATCTCCCACGGTCAAAATTACATACGTTCTGTTGTTTTACTGCTCTTTGCTCCTCAAATCATCTGAGACATGTTTTTTCAGACTCTAATTTTTTTTTTCAAAATCATCATCAATATGAATCAAGAGATGTTATTCAAATAACAGAAGTTATCTGTTCAGAATAAGGACAAGAACAACAACTTCAAAGCTGTGGAAGTTTTTACAAGAAGTTTCAAAATATCCTCACACAGTTGATCAGCGCTAACACTTCTTACAGATACAGAGAAAAGTAAATGTATTCTGTTGGTTAGATTATTAAGGGAGACAAGAGGACCCATGTAAAGCAAAAACTACAACATTTCCCTTGCTTCCCATATGCCTGTGTGAGACCTTGGTTTTTTTGCTGAAATCACAAAAAGAATCTGAATAAGTTGCCTGCATTTCAGACGTATCTTTAACCCTTTAAGTCAAAGTCACCATCAGTCATCAGCCATCCCCCTTTTTTTTTATTTTCTCCAAGCCATAGAGCTAGGCTTTGGGTCAGAGATAGAGCTAGGGTTATCACAGATGATTACATTGATCTCAGCACTAACCAGAACATTTAAAAAAACTGATATGGCATTAGTTTGTTTTTTTTCCTTTTTTGGGGGGGGGGGCTTGGATATTTGCATCTTAACTTACCTTTGGGTAAAGCTGCTACTTGGGGCTCTTAGTCACTTGTCCAGCTTAACATTTTGCCAGCTTGGAGTTTTAGTGTCCTGTTGTATATTTTTAGTATAAGAAAAAAGTTTTGCTTTTATATTTGACATATTCTATACATTTATTATTTATCATAATACTCTAAATCTCCAAAAAAAATAAGAAGTTATTGGAGCTTTGAAATAAATCTAGTTGTCATGTAACTGCTGCGTGGCATGTAGGTTTCAGGACCCCAATGCAGGACTCGAGCTGCATTGTGTACCTTAAGTGAAACAGCTTTATGTGCTGAAATCCCAGCGCACACGATGGGAAGAACACTATGACGAGGACGTGACAGAGAGCATAGGGAAGTGCAGACAATAAATACACACTAGGTACTCAGGGGAATAGGACACACCAGGGGAAACAGCTGAACAGAATCACTTTAACAAGACAGAGGAAGCAAAACTGAATACAGAGCACAATATACTGTAGACTTTCACAGTAAAACAGGAAATGACTAAATATGAAGACCAAGACTGAGAACTAAGACACTTGAATTTGACACGAAAACCAGACACACAGAGAGACAAAACCAGACAGAAACATCAGGGACTCAGGTGCGCAGAGGGAACACAAAAACCATGACAGAACAGCATCCGAATGTCCAAAAAACAGAAAACACTGGATCCTAGGACCGTGACACTAGTAGCAGGGCTACCTTTAGTCTCACCCCTGCATGCTGCAGGTATAACTGTGAGAAAAAGTGGTATAACTGCACTCAGCATGCAGCAACATGGTAAAATTTGAAGCTAGAAGGAAACTAAGCTTACACTTAATGTGCTTTTTATTTTAACTTCTAGAACTAGAACGTTTTGTCACTGCATAAAGAAAACAGTGGTGGATGAGAGCACACGACAAGATGACTTTTCTTCCTGTTTAAGCTCATTGAAGGTGGTTTAAACAAGGATATTTGCCAGCTTTTTACCAATAAAGGTTTGTTCTGAATGCTAGAAAAACAATTCCTTTTACTCCACCTGAGTCGTCTCACCAACCGCTCTGCCTCTATAGAGAGGATCTTGCCCCACATTAAACAATGACGTCATCTTTAGTACTCTTATCAATTAGTTATCACTTTCTTTGTTGAATGCAAAAGTTTGGGCACCCCTGATAATTTTCATGATTGTTCAGATCAGCAATTTCAGTTAAACATATCATATAGCAGACAAACACTGTGATATCTGACAAGTGAAATGAAGTTAATAGGATTAACAGAAAGTGTGCAATAATTATTTAAACAAAATTAGGCAGGTGCACCCTTATCGTTTGATTGATTTGAATACCTTTAGTACTAATAATTGAAACACAAAATTTGTTTTGTTTTCACACAGGTGAATCCAATTATGAGAAAGGGTTAAGGTGGCCAATTGCAAGTCTTTCTCCTCTTTGCATCTTCTCTGAAGAGTGGCAACATGGGAGCCTCAACACAACTCTCAAATGACCTGAAGACAAAGATTGTTCGACATCATGGTTTAGGGGAAGGATACAAAAAGCTATCTCAGAGATTTCAGCTGTCCATATTTTTCACTGTGTATTTACCTGGTTTCAAATACACCAGAAGTCTACACCAATAGCACACTTAATAGACTTGGATTTGTCACCGCTTGTTTTGCATGAATTAATACATGTAAACACTTACTGGGGCGATGAACTGTGGAGCAAAAAATAATGTTCAAAAATAAATGGGGAAGCAGCCTCTAGCTGTGTATCATGGGACATATGTTACCATTAAGTATATCTCTAAGGTGTGTGTCAAATAAACTGATCCTGTCATGACTGACAGGGCTTCCTCATGTCTTTCTCAATTCTCAGGATAAATAGCAGTTATGGAAAATCATGTGACTTCATGCTACTTAAAAACAAATTGGAGTGAAATACGTTACTCAACAGGATGTAAGATTTGCACCTCATGGCTTCAGCGTAAAACAGCACTCAGGATTTAAAACCAGTCTTGTATGTGTTCTACAACAGGCCCCATGTTAACAACATTTCACTTGTAAATCCCTCGTCTCTGTGTGGTTTTCCATGCATGTGTATCTGTTTTCAATCCATGTTTAGAAAGACTCTGTTATAAATCTCTGTTCTCCAGGGTGTGTGTGCAACAGGGCGAAACTTTGTCGCCTGACAGGCAACATACGGACTGAGAATGCTACTCCATGATGTCTGTCATGTCCTCCCAGCCAGTATACTCTCCTGGGACCATCCTGTTTCCACTTCTTCCCCCCCCTATTTGACTGTACCTTCTAATGATTTCTTGACTTTTTGGTGCAGATGTATTCTGTGCACAAAGAGGAAAGGAAATTTTTACCACTACAAAATAATTAGAGGACACAAGCATAAGGAAGTAGCAACACAGAGAAAACAACAAAAGATATCATTTTGTGAATAGGAATGATAACATTAAGCACGCTTTGACCTCAGCTTAACCCCGAAGAAACAACCTGCCATTCTGGGAGATAAGTTTGATTTACCAATGATGGAAACAATGGAGATTTTACAGTTTTTTTTTACCGGAAATTTAATAGTTACAGTTATGCAAAGATAACCCAAATAAAAACAAAATGCCGTTTTTAAATGGGATTTCATTTATTAAAGGGTAAAAAGCTATCTAAACCTACCTGACTCTTTAAAAAAGTAATTGTCCCCTCTTGTTATATCATGAATAAACTGTGATTAATGAAATTTTAAAAAAAAGCTGAGTTCAATTTCACCAGCCACACCTAGGCCCGATTACTGCCAGACATGCTGAATCAAAAACACTTAAATAGAAGCTGTCTGACAAAGTGAAGTAGGCTAAAAGACCCCAAAAAGCAGCACAGCATGCCACGAACTAAAGAAACTCAAGAACAGAGCAACAAAGTCACTGACATTTATCAGTCTGGAAAGTGTTACAAGGCCATTTCTAGGGCTTTGGGACTCCAGCAAATCATGGTGAGAACCATAATCCACAAATTGAGAAGAACAGTGGTGAACCTTTCCAGGAAAACCGGGCCTACCAAAATTAATCCAAGAGCAGATCAACAATTCATCCAAGAGGTCACAAAAGAACCCAGAACAACATCTAAAGAACTGCAGGCCTCACTTGCCTCAGTTAAGGTCAGAGTTCATGATTCAACAATAAGAAAGAGACTGGGGAAAAAATGGCATCTATGGGGGAGTTCCAAGGTGAAAACCACTGTTGATGAAAAACAACACAAAGGGTCATCTAACATTTACCAAACATCATGATGATCCCCAAGACTTTGTTAAAAAAAAGTTACATTTTTGTCTTCTCAGCGCACCGAATATTTTCCCCAAAATTCTCCAGAATGAAGAGCACACAATACATCTGCATCAAAAAGTCAAGAACTCATTAGAAGGTGTGGTGTCTGATCTACAATGACTTAAACTGCTATGTTAAACTGCATCTGTGTATGGGTTTTTTCCTTTAGGATGAAGGCCTTGAGTTCAGGCCTGCTTTGACCTTGTCCAAAAAAGGATAGCTCAGAATGAGCATATAGTTTCCATCAGTAAAATGGTATGGGAGATTGTAACCCCTTGTTGGTCTCTCTCTCCCTCTCTCTCCAAAAAGGGAACGACCTTACATACATGCAGGACACAAGCTCAACCTGGTTCTCCATAAAATACTATATGTGGTACAATGTCAGGGGTCAAGAATGTGGGTGCTGGCTATATAACTCTTGCCATTCCCTTTGCCTTGCAAGTTAGGGTGATTGGAATTCCCCCTCCCAGACAGCTAAAGAAGAAGAATCTCTTTTGACACTGTCTGTTTTGCAATAAACTCTGTGTAGGCATTAAGACTTTGTCAGTGAGGTTTTTTTCTTCTTCAAGAACACACCCATCAAAGATCCAGCAAAGGTACACTCAAAAAGGGGAAAGAAAAAGAGGTGGAAACAGGATGGTCCCAGGAGAGTATACTGGCTGGGAGGACATGTTTGATAGAGTAGTATACCAGGACTCTAAGATCAACCTGAGGACCACCTAGACTGACTACAAAAAAAGCCTATGACTCAGTGCTGTTGGGGATTTTTATCACTTTGATGATGGTATTAACTGTTACTATTTTATATCATTTATTAGAATATATTAGTCACACACACTGGATTAATGAACACTGTATGCTTTAGATTACTGGGATAAAGCTGAGGTCTGTTATATCTATTTCTCATATATGCTTAAGGCCTTGATGGGATGCAGGCTGGTTCACATTACTTTGTCACCTCATGTTGTATTTTAGGAAACTTTATGACAAGTAGGCCCCAAAAGTGGAGTTCTGCAGATACACCTGTGTTTGTGCAACATGAATTAGTGAGGAGATAAAATCTGGCTAAGTGGGGATGGTCCAGGAGGCATTTTCTTAACTGAGGTTTTAATTGAGAGAAGATTCATCATTGTGATCTCTGCTAGAACTGTCATAAACCAAGAGGTACCAGGTGAAGTGTGCTCCGTAAGCATGTGATTGACGAGTGGGTAGAACAGAGCCAAAAGACTATTGGTTGGGGTTCAGGTTTTGTGGGATGAAAACTATGCAAATTAGCTAGGGACAAAGGAGGCGGTGGAGAAAGTCCGGTAGGGGATAGTATAATTACCCTGATGGGGAGCAGCTCAGGAGCTTCTTCCCTTTGTCTTTGGTAGCTATGTTAACTGCTTAAGGGTACACTCCCCGGAGGTGCTTAACTGCTTTCTTGTTCTGTTTAACTCTGTGTGTAATAAATCCTTGAAACAAATCCTGCTCATCTCCAGTGACTTTATTGGAAATTCCGGTTCTAATCGTATCTACACCCGGCCTAAGTCGGAATCCACTCTGCTGGGAAAGGAGAACAAAGGGGGAACCAGACTACGACTGACAGTTCCCCACACATGGATACTGGAGTACTTGGCACACTACAAGGCTCATAGTGCCCTAATAACATTCATCAGGAACTCAGTGGTACTGTGGAAGCTCATCGCAAACAACAGATAAAGATATAGATTAAGGAGTGGAGTGACTGTTCAGCCACCTTCTGTACATGGATGACATCAAGCTGTATGCCAGAAGTGAGCAAGGCATCGACTCGTTGATCCAGTTCATCAAGATCATCAATGACATCAGGATGTCATTTGGATTGCATAAACATTGCTGACATGTTGCAATAAGAGGAAATCCATACCGAAATGGTGGAGTTTCCTGAAGGCAGAATAGCACATATACAGGAGAGTTACAAGTACCTGAGTATCCCACAGGCCAATGGAAACATGATAAAAATGCATGAAGGTCAGCCACAGCCAAATAACACCAAAAGGTAAGATAGATACCAAGAAGCCAGTTGAATGGTAGGAATAAGATACAGGCTATCAATGCATATGCTCTAATGCTCTAAAACTGGAATGATAAGCTGGTTACAGGAGAAAAAAGATGCCAATGATGTCAGGACACACAAACTCCTCACAATGCACAGAGGTCTCCAGCCAAGGTCTAGCCCCCTGAGGCTCTATGAGCAAAGGAAAGAGGGAGGGTGAATATTAGTAAGTGTTAGAGCCACAATTCAGGAGCAGACATGGAGAATACGTCAGGAAGATCACCCTCCAAGATGAGCTGCTTCAAGAATTTCACAAGCAGCTGAAGACACATGGTGATGAGAAACAGTAAGAGGAACTATCATGGACGACTAAGTCCCTGCATGTGATGTATCATCGACAGATAGAGGAAGTAGCTGACATCAAGAAATCCTATTAGTGGCTAGAGAAGGCCAACCTAAAGGACAGAATAGATGCTCTGTTGATGTAAGCACAAGAATAGGCCCTAAGCACCAAATCCATAGAGACAGGTGTCTACCACAGCCATCAGGACCCAAGCTACAGATTGTGCAAAGGTACCTCCAGAAACTATCCACTACATAGTAGCGGGACATAAGATACAAGCTGGGACTGTGTACACTGAGAGACACACCCAAGTGAATGGGATAGTGTACAGAAATATCTGTGCCACATGTGGACTAGAAGTCGCTAAGTCCCAATGGGACACACCACCAAAGGTGGTTAAGAACAATAGGGCTATGGTCCTCTGGGACTTCGAGTTCCAGACAGATAAGAAACTGCTTCCTAACCAACCAGACACAGTGCTGGCTGACAAGGAAGAGAAGACTGCCGTTGTGATTGATGTGTCAATCCTAGTGGACAGACACATCAGGAAGAAGAAGCACAAGAAAATAGAGAAGTACCATGGGCTGAAGGAACATCTGGAGCAGATATGTATAGTAAAGTCGAAAGTGGAAGAGGGAATCCAGGCAATTCAAGGCACATTAGAGGTCTCTACGTAGAAGAGCACAGTCCTAGGAGCATCTAAGATACTGTGCATAACCCTGAAATTCCCAGAAAGAGCGATGAAATGTTTCTCCCTCTGTCCAGATGAACAGAATCAACTTTCTGCAAGTTACAACGATTTTCACCAAATTGTCCAGTCTGGAAAATGTTGATAAAAATTGTTGCAACTCAATGTCTAAGGTTTCAAAATGTTTTTGACATAATTTAGATTATGTATTCCAGAAGAATAAATTAACAAAACTCTTTCCAACATTGCCAAAGTTAGCACCTCCCTCCCTGTCACACACATCTGAAGAGTCGCACATACAGCTCGCCTCACTGTAACTTACAGGTATATCAGCAGCAATCACCTGGTTTTAAAGAGCTAAAGTCTCCCTCTTGAATGTGTCCTTATCGTATGGAGGGCTGAAATGGTCAAACAGCAGCTAAGATGGTAGCTAATTTATGTACTACCTAACTGGTCTGTCGATGCAGAAATTAGTAGAAATTGTTGCTAGGTTGCTCTGACAGATGGGTTGAAATTTTATTTAATATACGTACTATTTGTGTAGTCTACATTCCATAAACAATATGACAACTAGGGTAACATTCAATTCATTTTCAGTCAAATTCAGTTTTATTTATTGTCATTTCAACCTGTATATGGTTGAAATGACAATAAAAGCTTCTTGACTTGAAATAAACTCCCCAGCTGAGCTGCACCAGGGAAGTTATACTTCTGTCTGTGCCATGATGTTTCAATAAAGCGGGCAACATCTCTAAATGGACTACTTTGACTCAGTAGAGTGACTACTTTGGTAAGCTATACCTCACTTGTGTTGAGGCTTATCAAATGAATGACTGTAAATGAATGGATGACTCATTTAATGACTGTAACTTAAATGGAAGTTAACTGTGTTATGATTAGAAATAAGAACTGTAAAGGCAAAATGTAGGAGACAGTTAGGGGCAAACCGATGAAAGGGATTTTTTGAAATGGAATATGATTAAAAATGTATTAAAACAATAATACACCCCAGTCTGGCACCACAATACAGTGAATCAATAAATAATTCCTGCTTTTTGCCTCTTTGGGGATTATTATCTTCAGTTTCAGTATTTGCAATCATCATGAAACAATGAATAAGAACATTTTGCAGTGCTTTGAACAGTTCAAGTTCACGAAGCTGAAAGGAATTACCTCAGCCTGATTTTTTTTTCTTTTCCTTTTTTTCAAAGTTTTATTCTAAATGTTGCACAGCAGGAACAACAAACAACATAAGACATACTGGTGTGCTATGGGGCACATTCACACTACATGTGCCTCAGAATCCACTCGCATGTTTAGAAAATCCACAATAATTGTGAAATTCTCCTTTGATTCATATTTTCTCTTTATGCAATTTCATGCTTTATGACCTCTTTCCCGCTACTGTTGCATGATCCTACAAGGCTACATGTGAATTTTTCTGAGGCAATGATAATTAGCCGTGCCTGGGAATATGGTGTCTTGTGTAAGCAAGCCAAGTCATTTGATGTTAAAAAAAGGTTGAAAATCCATACCCATGGGGCTGGCAGTCACATGCTCCAGAGTCATCTACAGATTCTGTTTCCCTGGTGTCATCAGGGACATAAGTTTTGTACTCTTTCCCCTTCAAAGTTTGTTAGGTTTAGAAGCATTTCAACTCCAGCTGAACTCCTCATTAAACTAGACATATTTCATATGTTAGTTACATTTTGCTCTTCACACACTGATAACAAAAAAGATATATAAAAAAAATCAACTTGCTTCCTTTATCCTAAGGTAACATAAATCAGGACTGAAATATATAAATCTGTTAAGTTTACATACTAAGTACGAGAGACATCAAGGCCTCTCATTTCAACAAAAATTTTCCTCACCCATTTCATAGCCTTTTTGTACGTAGTTCGGTAGCTGCGGTTTCAACCATGTCACTCTGTTGACATGGCAGTTTGAATTAAAAATGAACGAAGACATGAAGGATATGACAAAAACGTCAGCTCAGGAATGGGACTTTAATGAGCCACATCCAGATCAAAGCTATTAGTCTGCCTTTTCATGTACAAATTGATTGAAGGCAAAATGGTCTATATGTGACGACATGGCATACTGAGAGGGCCAGATGCATTATTTAGATGAATATTGAAATCTTTAATAATTTAAATGGAAGTAGTGGTGAACAGGATGGGGGGTGTGTGTGTAAACAAGGCAGCTCTTGTGTTGAACATGCCTATTTTATAATCTTTTGGTTTTGGTTTTATAGATAGTGGAGCTCAATGAATAACATTTGCTGAATGCTCTTAAATTAGGTTACTGTGTTGTCCTGTGCTTCCAATAAAAACACAATTGGGCAGATTGATGAGCTTGACGCTATTTATGAGAAAGCTGTGAGCTGGATTCAGATGTGCATCACAGGGTAATTTGGACCCAGTTCCAGTGGGTTTGCTTTGAACAGTTTAATCCTATTGTGATCTAACAGAAGGGGGTTGTCATGGGTCGGGACGGGCTGTGTAATATGTGTGTATGTGTCTGTTTCTAGGTGGTTCAGTGGGCAGGCGGTTGTGTCTCCGCCTTCATGACAAGGTGCACACCTGTGGCTGGTTTATCAATCGAGGCCTGGAGTATTTAGGAGTTGCTGAGACAATGACTCACCGCCAGATTGTACAACCTCCATGGTGGTAATACAGCTAGCTTGTCTTGTGTGCATAATTCTCATCTGCCTGTCCGTAACCTTGTTCTCTCCTGCTCATCAGTTTGCCTCTTTTCACCGAACCGCGTTACTGGAATCACAGACCTACTCAGCCTCGCCACAGAGCCAGCACACTCAGCCACAACCTCTCCAGCCTCCACCTACCTGCCCCACGAATCACACCAGTCTGCACTCCCCCGGTCACCGAACCCTGGAAACACCCCTCCCAAAGCCCAAAGTCTGGCCCCAAGGCCTCGCTCTCCGAGATCCACCAGTAAGCCCATTCACTCCCTGAAACGCCCTTCCACGATACTGCTTTTGGCCCCACTTAACACCGTCTCTCTTCCTCTCCACAGATTCTCCGTGTATTGCCAGGCAAACATTCCGTGCTCCCACCTTGCTTTTTCTCCCGCGTGTTACTTTGCGTTATGAACCTTGTTAATGAGAACTGTCTTATCTGCTCCTTGGGTCCAACCCGCCCAGCCATCATGACAGGGTAATATGTTTTTAAAGTTACTCTGTTATTTAACATAGTACCTCACTGTGGGTGTCTGTGTTGACTGATGTGTAGTTGTACCTTGCTGTGTAAAAATATGCACTTTATGGTTATATATAGTATAGTACTTTTTAATTTAGCTTTCACTGGATAGTTCAGCTCACACAGCTGCTCTGGGTTTAGTTTAAAAACAAAAACAGGCTTTATAACAGTGCCTCTCTCTGTGCCAAAGGACATCTTTTTCATAACTTAGACACACCAGTGACTTTGACAAAAGCTTGACAAAACAACTTCTTAATTCTGTGCAGATAATTTTACAAGATGTGAGCACATAGAGCGGAAAACAAGGTCACGTTGCTGCCTGCAGTGTAAATTAGTTTACCACAATAATATTATTCTTCCCATATGTTGTCAAACTTCATGCTAGAGATGAGTGGTAAATTGACAGGCAGTTGTCTTATTATTTTTACTGACACTCATAGCTCTTTACACTACAAGTCAAATTCATCCATTCACACACAATTCTTTATTCTCTACCTCACTGTAACACACCAATTGGTGCACAAAGGGCAATTTGCATTTCAATAATAATATATAGCGCTTTTCACGGTACTCAAAGCGCTTTACAATTCTGTGCACCATTCATTCACACCTCAATCATACTTGGTGGTGGTACACTACTAATGTAGCCACAGCTGCCCTGTGGCAGTCTGACAGAAGGGCAGCTGCCAATTTGCACCTATGACCACACAACCACATTCACACTTAGGCAATGTGGGTTAAGTGTCTTGCCCAGGGACACAATGACAGATGGGGACACGAACCCGCGACCCTCCGGTTGCGAGGTGAGTACCAACCCACTGTGCCGCTGCCACCCACAAGGTGGTCAAGATAATGAACACCAGACACTTTGACCTCCCAACTGCTCTGTGTTTGTATGATTCACGAGGCAGTTATCACACAATTAAATAACAAATAACAATAAATAAGTAGTAAATAAGTAATAAAGGTACATGGTCTTTGTTAACCATTCTTTTAATGCTCAAGTTAAATAAGAATGAAACTATGTGATGGCTTCATAATATGAAGTGGCTGGTTAGATATACAGCTTTTCCATCCATTTTCTTACTTATTATCCACCTCAAGGTCACGGGGGCTGTAGCCTATCCCTGCTGACACTGGGGCAGAGGTGGGGTACACCTGGAACAGGTTGTCATCGCATCACTTGGCCAACTTAAAATCTGACTTATCAAATACATGATTATTAACTTAATAACCATATATTTGTCCTGTGAGAGGAAATCTGTGCAGGCACAGAAAAAACATGCAATTTTTTCCCAGAATGGCTGAGCAGGTGGTTTAAATCCAGACGCCTGTTTTGTGTGAGGGAGCAGTGCTAACCACTGCATCACCAGGTCACCCTGCCCTGCAAATATGGCTACTCTAGTTCTTATCGATAACTTAGATTATACTCTTCTGCAACCTGTGACTTATTCACATTAAGAAAACTTATGTTGATCTATGCAGTAGGTCTGCTTTGAAACTGACTCCAGCTCAATCATGTCAGTATTGATCTTGGATTAGATCCTTCATCATCAGTTCTATAGCAATGAACTCAATCTCTTGTTGTTCACGTTCTCTGTGTCCTTCTTCATTTCTGTCCCTCTAGCTTTGACCTATCATGACTCCAAAGCAATTCTCAGAGGCTGGTTGTCATGTAAGATGGATAAAGGCATCAGCAGATAGCCTGTGGTGGGGAGGGGGGTTGTTAGATATGATGGAGTTTCAGGACGCAGAGCTTCAAACCGAACTCAGAATCCACATCTTAGAGCAAAAATAGAATCTTGAGTTCCTCTTCTGTTTGATTGACCCCATGCTGAGGTGATAATACTTTTCTCTCTCCGACTTTTGACAAGTCATCTGCATCTGAGTTTCCTCAATTCTTCTCCCCACCTCCATCTTTCAGCACAAATGCGCAGGGGTCAGCTGCCATATTAGATGGATGGAGCTATCACAAAGCCTGTTGCAACTCCCTCGCTGGAGATGAGTTGAACGAGAGGTATTAGGATGCGTCATCAACTTAATGAAATGTAAACAGAAAGTGAAGACAGAAAAAGCTGGCCTTTTGAAACAGCAGGGTAATAACGACAGGAAAAAACAAAACAGTCTGCTCTGCATTCATGGATTGCACGTCTGTTTTTGCGAAGCTGTTGTGAATCCCAGTCTTATCCACATTGACCCTGAACCCACTCTCACAGGTCAGCTGCCATTTTAGATGGATGGAGCCATCAGCTGTACTGACCTTTTTAGTCCAAATTACTGACTACTGGCTGGCCGGTCGACTGTAGGCTCTCCGTCTGTCTCTATGTCCTTTTTTTCTACTCCTGTGTTTTTCTGTTAGGCAACAAAACGCTGCAACCCTACATCCTTGCACTGCCTTATTTTCTTGTTTTTTTTGTTTTGTTGCAGAAAAAATAATCGGATGAGAGTATGAGGCAAAACAGTGGCTACACCATAGCACATCGAAACAACACAGGCTGAAGGATTTACTCCATCCCAGGCCACTGTATATACAAATGTGATTATTTCACATTATTAAGGTTTTCCTGCACACGTTTGCTGTCAAACAATTCATTTGAATGATATTTGGGACAACAAACAGCAGTGCGATCAGTCAGTTCTTTAATATTAATTACTGCCTGTGTTGTCTTCTTCTTGGAAAATGAATTACACTCAAAATGAGTTTAGGAAGGTGGAGCGAAAGTATGTTACAATATCTGTACACAAACTATGTAAAAAGAACAATTACTAGGAATATTATTTGGCAGATGGCATTATATGAATATGTCTTATAGCTACAAATCCAATTCCATAAATTGGGACACAGTGTAAATTGTAAATAAAAATGTAAACAAACAGATTGCAAATTTTTGCAAATCTCATAAGCCCACATTTTATTAACAATACATTGTGGAAAACATGTTCAAACTGAAAAAATGTACAATTTTAAGAAAAAAAATTTAAAAAATGATGGCAGCAATATGTCTCGTAAGTTGGGAGAGGGCCATGTTTACCACTGTGTAGCATCCACTCTTCTTTTATCAACAGTCCATAAACATCTGAGGTCTGAGGTGGAAGCTCTGGACTACAGACAGGCCAGTTCAGCACCCCGATTCTACTAAGCCATGTTGATGTATTAGGTGCAGTATATGATTTACCATCATTTTACTGAAAATTTGCGATCCTTCCCTGAAAAAGATGTTTTATGGACGGAAGCAGATGTTGCTCTAACATCTATACCCATATACAGGGGTTGGACAATGAAACTGAAACACCTGGTTTTAGACCACAATAATTTATTAGTATGGTGTAGGGCCTCCTTTTGCGGCCAATACAGCGTCAATTCGTCTTGGGAATGACATATACAAGTCCTGCACAGTGGTCAGAGGGATTTTAAGCCATTCTTCTTGCAGGATAGTGGCCAGGTCACGACGTCATGCTGGTGGAGGAAAAAGTTTCCTGACTCGCTCCTCCAAAACACCCCAAAGTGGCTCAATAATATTTAGATCTGGTGACTGTGCAGGCCATGGGAGATGTTGAACTTCACTTTCATGTTCATCAAACCAATCTTTCACCAGTCTTGCTGTGTGTATTGGTGCATTGTCATCCTGATACACGGCACCGCCTTCAGGATACAATGTTTGAACCATTGGATGCACATGGTCCTCTAGAATGGTTTGGTAGTCCTTGGCAGTGACGCGCCCATCTAGCACAAGTATTGGGCCAAGGGAATGCCATGATATGGCAGCCCAAACCATCACTGATCCACCCCCATGCTTCACTCTGGGCATGCAACAGTCTGGGTGGTACGCTTCTTTGGGGCTTCTCCACACCGTAACTCTCCCGGATGTGGGGAAAACAGTAAAGGTGGACTCATCAGAGAACAATACATGTTTCACATTGTCCACAGCCCAAGATTTGCACTCCTTGCACCATTGAAACCGACGTTTGGCATTGGCACGAGTGACCAAAGGTTTGGCTATAGCAGCCCGGCCGTGTATATTGACCCTGTGGAGCTCCCGACAGACAGTTTTGGTGGAAACAGGAGAGTTGAGGTGCACATTTAATTCTGCCGTGATTTGGGCAGCCGTGGTTTTATGTTTTTTGGATACAATCCGGGTTAGCACCCGAACATCCCTTTCAGACAGCTTCCTCTTGCGTCCACAGTTAATCCTGTTGGATGTGGTTCGTCCTTCTTGGTGGTATGCTGACATTACCCTGGATACCGTGGCTCTTGATACATCACAAAGACTTGCTGTCTTGGTCACAGATGCGCCAGCAAGACGTGCACCAACAATTTGTCCTCTTTTGAACTCTGGTATGTCACCCATAATGTTGTGTGCATTGCAATATTTTGAGCAAAACTGTGCTCTTACCCTGCTAATTGAACCTTCACACTCTGCTCTTACTGGTGCAAGTGCAATTAATGAAGATTGGCCACCAGGCTGGTCCAATTTATCCATGAAACCTCCCACACTAAAATGACAGGTGTTTCAGTTTCATTGTCCAACCCCTGTACCTTTCAGCATTGACGGTGCCTTTCCAGATGTGCAAGCTGCCAGTTCCATAGGCACCGATGCAACCCAGCGCTGGTAACAGCCAGATGGTCTCTCTTTCCTGTTCACTTCTAAGGATGTAGTGTCCAGGTGTTCAAAAATGAATTTCAATTTTTAATTTTTCTGACTGTAAAACAGTTTTCAACTTTGCCTCAGTCCATTTTCCTTTCACAGTTTCACTGTCTGCAAACCTATGTTCCCAGACACGGATTTCTGGAAGTATTCCTGAGCTCATGCAGTGAACTCCATGGCAGAATTGTGCCTGTTTTTAATGCAGTGCTGCCTGACGATCACATGCATCCAATATTGACTTTTGGCCTCATCCTTTACACACAGAGATTTTTCAAATTCTTTTGATGACATTATGGATTTTAGGTGATGAGATATTCAAAGTATTTGCAGTTTTATGTTGAGGAACATTATCCTGAAATTGTTGTACAATTTGTAGTCAATCTGAAGTTTTTTGCAGATTGACTGTGGAGAACTCATCTTTAATTCGGATAAACTCTTCCCCTTTGCAAAGCCCTTTTTATATCTAATCATGTTACTGACCTGTTGCCAGTTAATATTTGCAAAATGTTCCTCCAGCTGTTTCTTTTAAGTACTTCTTACTTTTACTTTTTCAGCCTCTGTTACCCCTGTCCCAACTTTTGTGTAACTGCCATCAAATTCAAAATGAGCTCATATTTGTTTTTTATGAAATAGTAAAAGGTCTCAGTTTAAACCTTTGATATGTTTTTTTTTGTTCTACTGTGAATAACTTATGGGTTTGTGAGATTTGCAAATTGTTTTATTCTGTTATTATTTACATTTTAATCCATGTTGCAAGGTTTCAGAATTGAGTTCATAAACAAAGTGCAAACTACTGGTTACATTTAAGAACAGAGGGGCCATTCACAACATTTAAAAGAAGAAATGATGACACCAAGATCAACTTCTACCAGAATACCACATCATCTGTCAAACATGTCATCGTCATGGGCATGTGTAATGCCCATTGTATTTGGCTGCAACTCCTAAATCAGTGCAAACACCACTGTGCTGATGTACAGAGGTAAAATACCAATAATTGTGTCACTATCCAAAAATATATGGACCTGACTATATGGAGATATCACATGCTCGAACCACCTCAGCTAGCTCTTTTCCATGTTGAAGAGTAGTGCTACCATCCCTATGTTAACCATAGACACCCTTCAGAGAAGCTCAGATCTGGCCATAGGTTGGCCTATCTAGCAATTTGATTGTAGGGACATGGAACTAAGTAGTCAGTGTTATGAAAATATCTTTCATTGGATTAAAATAAACTTTGGAATAACATTAAACACAATAAAAGAAAATAACCAGAATGCGGAGTCCCAACCCATTAACATGTTTCTTCTGTTTGTCTCGTCACACTACAACAATTTTTTGTTACAAAGGGAGAAACAGGTGAAAGCACATGATGTGATGTGATAGTGTTAAGGTGGATGTTGACAGAAAAAAGGAAACAGGCAGGGTTTTGTCGCTTCCTGAGAATAAATGGATACTCTTCCTAACGCATCATAAACTCTCTTGCTTTCTCTCCTGCTTTTCCCTTTCTTTCCACAGTTCCCCCTTTGCATTCATTTGAAAGGTGCATGCCTCAGAGGTTTGACTAATATTCCCAACGGGCTGTCAAAATTCATATTGAGGCAGCCTTTTTCTCCCCCTCGTTGAAAGCAGCAACCGACTGTTGCCCTTTGTTATGGGGAAAAGTGACACTTCAAAGAGATGCAGTATCATAGGAAATAATTTGTAGAAAGCAGAAACAGAAGAGACAAATCAGTGGAGTTAAATACAAATTGTGAAAATGAGAAGCAGGATGATTGCAGGCTGTTTCCCACATCATCATCTTTGTGTCCTGCCGATCAGTGAATGTAACTTAGCATCTGGAAGCTGTTGAAAAAATTATCTCCTGCTTGATTTATGCCACCGCAGTCACATTTAACCCACAAAAGGATTCCTCGAAGAAACTTTGCTGATTTGGATTTTTCCACAGACACCCTCACATGTCAGATTATCGATGTGATGTAATCTGTATCAGAGCCTGGCTTTGATGTCAGGAGCATCAAACACTTAATTCCAAGTGTCAAAGTGAGTCGTCACATACAGTATGGTAGCTCCTGACATTTTGTCAGACTGGTATCCCTTATAGCAATTTCTTATTGGATGGTGATATTAACTACAAACTCTTGGACTACAATTCTCTAACCAGTGGTAGTAGTTTAGGTGCCTAAAACTAACTAGAACTGAGAGTTCAATAAGTGGTGCTCCTTTAACCCTAGAACACTATAACGACGGGTGAACGTGAGAGTGATAGTGTTACAAAACTCACGTTAGTGTTCTAGGGTTAATGAGTAACCATTGTGACCACCACAGTTAAACATACCTGGAAATGCCCACATACACACCCACCACTCACCGATTTGTTCTTGGTTGGCATCAACATTAAACACTCACCCATAAAACAGCAGGAGATGTCAGCTGAGGTGGGAGCAGGAGTGGTGTAAGGTCGGAATATGCATGGATCATATATTATCGGCTGGATGGTGCTGGTGGCATCTGTCCTCTGGAAAAATCCACCTATATTTCCTGTAACCTTGTGAAATCTCTGGACTCTCATCTAGCAGCTCCAGCCACAGAAACACTGAAATCCTGGACTGGGCTTTACTGGATCAGATGATGGCAGTGAGGAGTTTGTTTTTGTTTGGACTGCAGAAAAGGGACTGCTATAAAAGGGAACTGTTTTATTTTTGGATGTAAATAAGAGGGAAAAAAACAGAAGTTGAACTGGAAGGCTGGGTGGGTGGGAGGCCCTTAAGTATAGTGTTTTTTCCTGATATGAAAGTTTGGGTTTATTTGTTTGTTTTCTTTCTTTCTTTCTTTCTTTCTTTCTTTCTTTCTTTCTTTCTTTCTTTCTTTCTTTCTTTCTTTCTTTCTTTCTTTCTCTCTCTCTGTGTGTGTGTGTGTGTGTGTGTGTGTTGTTTGAATGTATTTTTTTTGTGGTTCTTTCTAAAGCTGTTCTTGGGTTTGATTCCATTCAATGCTCAGTGTGATAAGCATGTTCCTCTGCTTGCATCCTTTGTGTGGTCAAAGGGGAGACTTTGCCAAAAAGTATAATATTACATGTCAAAAGCAAGACCTAACTGTCATCCCAAGGGAAAAAAAACCCCCAAAATAACAAATGCCTAAGCAAACAGTCACACTATAAACATTAAGGTAACCAGGAATCTCTTTACACAGCCTTTCTTTGAGCATCTACTTAGTTTTTTGTTCTCTTTTTCTCTTACTGAATGGAAAAGTAACATGAACATGTGAGGTTGGCTATTATAAGTGCATCAAATATTTTACTTAGTACACAGATAAATTACTTTGGGTGTTGATGTGAAAACTGACCAGCAGGGGGAGCACAAATCATGTTCAGGGAGAGTAAGGAGCACTCACTCTGCCTCACAGCTCCCTGAAGGTTATGAGGTTATGATGTGGTCTCATTTCTTGACTAGTCGTGGACTCTTGGTTGGTTTGAAATCTGGTGCATTGATTTCAGAAAGAAAAAAAAAAGCCTTTCATAGAGAATCCAGTTTAATGTTTGGCAATTATCTGTTACAGTTTGAGTTTGCTAAAAAAAATAAAGTGCAGCTTCATGTATACAGCCGCAGAAGTATTAGTCTCTTACTCTCTTCTTGGAAACATTTCAGTGAACAGCTACTAATTAGTTTTTTACTGGAGTGGGAATGTGCTTTATTGTATAAGGTAGAAGAATAGGCCCTATTAGCACAACACAACATGAGGCATATTGTGCCAAACAGTAACAATACAATAATAATTTTTATTCCTACATTAAACTTATTTTATTATAAACCTTTTGCTATAAATTAAACTCTTTTGTGACTATTTCAAATTTTGCCGGGCAACATTTTCAGACATTTGTGGCATTTTACAGCTGACACAGTTGCATGAATAGTTGATTTAAATGTAACAACTGTACAACAACAATAATTTTTTTTTGTAATTCAGTTTATTTCATCTTGATCAGCTGTCTTCATTTGTTACTTCCACTTTGAAACATGGATAGATAAGTCTGACATTGCTATGACTATGAACTGTCTGCAGTTGAGATAGTCACATATACCTTTATATCTGATCTCCATTGACTCAAGAGGAAAAACACTTTATTCTCTTCACTCTCTATTTGACACTGAGCATCTCAAGAAGAACAACTCAACAAGTGCAATCGAGTCATGCATTTTATTACAGGGTCAATGATCTTTGAGTTTTGAACTAATGGTATAACAGCTGTGTGCTTTTGTACAGCTGTGCTTGTTTTGTTATCTTAGAGGGACAGTGTTGAGTAATCACAGAATGATTTAAGGCATGAAATGATACTCATGAGTCCTGTTATAAAGCACGTGGGCACGTGAGGAAGGAGTGTGCTCCGGGAGGAAGCAAAGTGCATTTATTCACAAAAAAACAAAAAGACACCAAAAGTACTCTCCCAGGGAAGAACACAGGTTTGGGAGAGGCTCGGCTAGACCAGGGGAAAAACCACGCAGGAGGGACAGCAGGGATCGACCACTAGTAATGACACCACGAAGAACAGAAGAAAACAGAGGGCTTAAATACACACAAGGGCTGATGAGGGAATAGGACACAGGAGGGTACAGCAGGTGCAGCAAATAAGGCAAATCACAGGGGGAAGCAAAGCCAAACACAAGACATAGGGAACACAGGACTATCAAAATAAAACAGGAAGAGACAGGACCAGGAACATCACAGGGGGAAAACACCAGGGACCAGAGAAAACAAGGAACCAAAACCGGGAAACATAACTGAAAACACTGGGCCACAGGCCCAGGACCATGACATCTACAATGTGATAGAATGAGTGAAAATGACACTAAAATGACAGTGGAATAAGTCATTTTCTGTAATTCCATGGATTTGTTTAATTAACCGATATGTTGTGTATCTATAGAAGTATTTGCCACAATAACTGTGAAAGAGTCTATAACAATGTGTAAGTATTAGTAAACTTTGTATTTAGTATTAGTCAAAAGCTATAATTATGTCATTTCACAGATGTGTATTTTATAGTTATGTATATTTTAAAATGATTGACCAAAATTGGTAAGATTACAGAAAAGTAATAATAATACTTTTTTCTTTCTTTCTCTCAGGCCCACTAGCATCTCTAAACTAGGGATGGCACGATACCACTTTTTAGGGCCGATACCCATACCGATATTTTACATTTCGATATCGGCCGATACCGATACAAAGCCGATACTGAAAAAAATACAAAAAAAATGATTTTTTAAATGCCTGGATACATTTTACATAAGTCAACAGTCTCTCACACAACAAAATCAAAATCTTTTAGTTGTCCCACGTACAAGACTAAGAACCAGGGAGGGGCAGAGCATTTCAGGCAGTGGTGCCACAGCTCTGGAACTGTTAACCACTCCAGCTCCATTTAGCTGACTCTGTGGTGTCTTAAAAAAACAGTTGAAAACTTTTCTGTTTAACCAGGCTTTCTGTTGACTTTATTTTTAATTCTTTTTCTTTTAATATGGTAATGTTAATATGTGTTTAACATGGTGTTTTATCTGGGTTTTTTGATATTGGGTTTTAATTATTGTACAGCGCTTTGTGACTTTTTGTCTGTGAAAAGCACTAAATAAATAAACTTTACTTTACTTGCAACAATCGCTCTAGCACCTGAATCCTGTTGCTCCTATGTGAGACGAGAACTTCTGTACTGCAGTTTTTCCCTGTGTGAAACAATCAGGGTGGATGGAGCAGCTACAAAGTTCTCTTTTCTTCACTTACTGATCAGGTGGTTGATGAAGGACCTCCAGCTGTTTCCCAGTAAAGCTTTAATGGTGCTTACAGGGAGAAAAGCTTTCTTCTGCTCCATCTGAGCTCACCGGCTCCGCCTCTTTATGCTTGTGCAGACTGACTGCAGGTAAATCAACTGACTGCTGCTGTTGTGTTATCAGTGATTATGTCGAAAGTGTAATCTTGTAATGCTTTATATTCACAAGCATTCTCCTAAATACGTTTCTACTCCAGGTCTATATTTAGTCACTAATCAGGGATTAAGTATAAAAAATATTTTGACGGGGAAGGGGTCCTTCCGGTACCGGATGCGGCGCTCGCTAGCAGTATGTCCGGGAGCTGAAGTAGAGAAAAAAAATAACAGCTGAAATTCTCTGTGAGCACAACACACAAACACGCAGAGAGCGGTGGAGGCGTGGGAAACATGTCAGCGATCATCCATTCAGTGTCAAAGGGACGGAGAACTGTGGGGGTTATTTCCTGATCCCCACTCCATTCCGGTAGGTGGCGGTAATGCAGCTCTAAGCTGGTTTGGTCAACCGCAAATCCACAAGAAGAAGAAGAACTGTAATGCAGCTAATGTGGGTTGGATCGGATTGCATTTTTTAAATTTCTTTCCGATATCCCATCCTGTAATTTAGGCCAGGATCCGATACTGAATATCGGATCGGCGCATCCCTACTCTAAACACGTGGTATGTGTATTCTTCATTTGTGATGCTTTTCCAGGCTTTTGCCACAACCTCATTTGATATCCTCTTTAACAGGTAAAATGCTCTGTAGGGTTTAAGTCTGGAGATTGACTAGGCCAGTCTAAAACCTTCCACTTCCTGCCCCTGATGAACTCCTTTGTAGTTTTGGGCCATTATCTTACTGCATGTTGAAGGATCTCCCAATCAGTTTGGTTGCATCGTTCTTTAACTTGATGGATAAAATGTTTGTGGAGACTTCTGATTTCATCATGCGTGACATCATCAATGAAGATTAATAACCCCGTCTCAGAAGAAGCCACGCAAGCCCAAGCCATGACATTACCTCCACTGTGTTTCACAGATGAGATCGTATGTTTGGGATCATGAGCAGATCCTTTTTTTCCTCCAAACTTTAGCCTTTCCATCACCTTGGTAAAGATTCATTTTTGTCTCATCAGTCCATAAAACTTTGTCCCAGAATTTCTGAGGCTTGGAGGGGAGTGTAGTTCAATGTAGAGTCTTCTTCACACATCAAGATGACCTCTAATTTACTGCTTCTAAATTCAGATAAAACTGAAGTTATTGTACTCAGAGCTGAAGATCTTAGAAACATGGTGTCTAACCAAATACTTAGACAAAATGGTATTCCCTTTTTCTCCAGTAACACTATGAGGAATCTTGGAGTCATTTTTGACCAGCATCTGTCTGGGCTGGCTGTGGCTCAGGAGTTAGAGCAGGTCATCTACTAATCGTAAGGTGGGTGGTTTGATCCCTGGCTGCTCCAGTCTATGTGCAAAAGTATCCTAAGGGCATGATGCTGAACATCAAGATGCTCCTGATGCATCCATCATTTAAGTCCTCAGAAAGAAAAAGTTCTGTTATGAACATGTGTGTGTGAATGGGTGATTAAGACATGTTGCAAAAAGCGCTTTGAGTGCTCAGGTAGAGTAGAAAAGCCCTGTATAAGAACCAGTCCATTTACCATATTAAACAAATATGTAGGATTGCTTTGTGCATTTGCACAATATCACTAAAAATAGAAACAGAGTGATGCTGAAAACTAGTCAATGCATTTACTGTATTATTTCTGGGATGGAATATTAGAATTATTACTATCAGAACTCTCTGAAAAGGTTTCAGCTGATCCAAAATGCTGCAGCTAGAGTACTGACAGGGACTAGAAAGAGAGACCATATTTCTCCCATTTTGGCTTTTCTTCATTGGCTCCCTGTTAAATCTAAAATTTAAGACTTTGTATGTGAGGAGAAGGATTTTAAATGTAATTCTGACATTTAAAATCCTTCTCCTCACTTACAAAGTCTTAAATAATCAGGCCCCATCTTATCTTAAAGACCTCATAGTACCATATCACCCCAAGAGAGCATTTCGCTCTCAGACATGCTGGCTTACTTGTGGTTCCTAGGATACTTAAAAGTAGAATGGGAGGCAGAGCCTTCAGCTTTCAGAACCAGCTCCCAGTTTGGATTCGGGAGACAGACACCCTCTCTATTTTTAAGATTAGGCTTAAAACTTTGTTTTTTGATAAAGCTTAGAGTTAGGGCTGGATCAGGTGACCCTGGACACTCTCTTAATTACACTGCAGTAGACCTAGGCTGCTGGGGGGTTCACATGATGCACTGAGTGTTTCTTTTTCACTCACTTATTGGTGTCAAGGGGTATTATGAACAGGTGAATTTGCACCAAAATGTTAAGGATGTTCAAAAACTGAGGCACATAACCAGTGTGCATGTTGTGTAGCTGGTTGTAAGTGTCACTTAAAAAATGATAATGCTTTCAAATATCTATCATGAACTTTTATGCTCTTTTTCACAGTGTGAGACTTTGTAGGGATCTATGAAAAGTAAACATCAAATGTACTCCTGATAATAAAGTAGTAGTAGTTCTCTCAGTGTTCCCTCCCTGTGGTCCTTCTGTGTTATTCACACTGTTTTTATCCCTGAATCTCCCTGTTACAAATTATTGTTTCTCACTTTCTGTTTTATTTTGGTAGTCATTTGTCTCCTGTGTCTGGCATTTACTTTTGCTTCCTTTATATCGCTGTCTTGATTAATTTCAGCTGAGCTGTGCCTAGCTATATATACATCCCCCAGTCCTTCTGTGTATTTATACCCTATTTCCTTTGTGCTTTTTCAGATCATCTGTTAACCTCCTCTTGTGTGGTCTTGTTCTCTGAAGAAGTTTAGATTTTCCTCTTTATTTTTCACTCTGTGAACTTTTGCTTTACTGTATCAGGGACTTCTGCATGAAGCCTAATTAAAGGTTAGTGTTTAGTTTAACTTTCTGGTCTCTCAGTTCTGCATTTGCATACCTCTCATTCCACACTTCATAACAGATGACAAATGCACATGCAGGTGCAAAAAACGTCTACACAGTAACATTTACTGTCAATACATAGATCACCCAAGAGAATGGGGTGCCAGTGGCAGACCAGCCAGTTCTGGTATTCTTTGGGGAATGCCAATCGATCACAAGTCCCACTATAGGTTGTTGGGACCTCATGCTACTCCCATAGAGTCTGTTTCTGACAGTTTGGTCACTTTGTGGGACTGGCAGTGTTTGTTCTGTTCCTCCTTGTGCAAACAAGCAAACACTGGTCCTGCAACTGGGTCGATGCCCTTCTACAGCCCCGCCCTGCTAACCTCGTGCAACAGCTTATTTCCTGAAGATCTTCAGGTACCTGCAGCACTAGGGGGACTCATCATGTTCAGTGGAACTCTACGTTTAGGGTACTCCTGGTTTAATTGGTAGCTATTTTAAATTTTTATTCTATTTATACAGATTATTAATTTTATTACATAATATTAAGTATTTTCCTTATTTTCACTCATGTAAATACCTTTGTTAACATAGAAATTTGTGAAAAAAATACACAAGATTCCATATAAATTTAAAGCTTCAACAAATGTATTTTAATTTGCTGTCTTGTAAAAGTGCAGAAATTTTACATATTTTAATCAGAGAAAATTTCAGCATATGTGATGGTACAATTTCTTGGAATGTCTGGAATGTCTTCAGGTGCCCCATAAATGTCCATTGGAATTTAGGTACAGTGAGTGAATGGAATTCAATTAAGGTTAGAAGTCCATGGAGTCATTTCAAGTATTTCTTCAAAGCTTTTCAGCTCATTGTTCTGCTGATTCACAAAGATGCAACACAGAGCATGGAGCATATGATTTGGAAAAATGATTCGGAAGTGGTTTACTGGCCCCCACCAGTCCTATACCCCTAAACACAACTACCATCACCTTCTTTCTGCATAATTTTTGCTCACTGCAGCCTTGTGTAATTCATTTCTGTATCTGGAATGAAGTTGATTCTCTATGTCCCAGTGAACCACTGTTTGTTTTATAGACCCACACTCTGCCCTCATAGAAACTTTCATTCTAGCCATTAGTTGACACAGAGAAAGCCTATACTTAGAATACCAATTTTCTCCTGCTCTAGTCAATGACAAATGTAACTCAGTGTGGAGTTAACAACTTAATTAAGTTGTTGGATAGAAATACACTGGCAAGCTTTGAGCACCCTTTTGAAACAGGCACTTGTTTATTTATAGTGATTTATACTGATATTACTGTCATGATCCTGAGTCTGTGACCCAATGTTTTTAGTTGCTGACGTTTTAATTCTGTTATTTATTGCCTTTGATTCTTATTTTTGTGCAATTTTTGCAGTTTTGAGTTTTGTTCCTTCTTTTACTGATTCCTGGTTGGTTTCTTTATTTGATCCTCTGGCCTTCTTAGTTTTCTTATCTGAGTTCTGTTCTGGGTTATGGTTTATTCATATTTGATTTCTGTGTTTCCCTGTGTTGTCTGTGACACGTCTGCATTTCTGTCATGTTTAGTTTTCATCTGTTTTATTTTGCTAGTCTCTTGTCTTGTGTGCTTTGTGTTTAGTTTTGCATCCCCTTGTCTTGTTGGTTTGATTCTATTCACCTGTGTTCCCCAGCCGTGCCCTAATTGCCTCATGTGTATTTAAGCCCTCAGGCGGCCTTAGGTCTGTGGAGCATTCTCCCTCATCCCCCGTGGTTGTGCGCGCCTTTCAGTTCTGTGGTTTCCAGGCCAGCCTTATTCTGTATGTTTGCTTTATTTTGTGTGAGTAAACAGCAATAAAACTGAGTCCTGAGTTTATGTTTTGCCTCTGGAGTTCTGCATTTGGGTCCACACTCTGCCTGCCGCACAGGCAATGTATGACAATTGTCTGATATTGAGCTTTTGTCCATCACTTACTGGAAAAGGGGCTTATTCGGTTTCAGTCTCATCTAGGCATTCACAACAGCATTTTAAAATGCTTGTCTTAATTCTTTTTCTTTTCTTGTTCTTTATTGTTAGGGCTTTGTTTTTAGCATTTTAAACAACAAAAATAAGAATAATAAATTATGAAAATTCCAAAAATGTGTACAAAAATCATTTAAAACTTGTCTTTTTTTTTGTCTTGTGAAATTATCACTAATATGAAAGTACATGGTGTTTCTCCTATAACAGACTCAAAAAAGGTGCTCCACTGTAATGTACTGATGCACAGAATCATTTGAGTGATATATATCCCACTTTCCCCTAGGGTTAGCTGGTTTGGAACAGCACTCTTCACATAAGTGCAAACAATGTGAGAGTGTGTCAGGAGAGGTTGCAGGAACCAGGCTGGAATCAGGCCTTACTTTCTGGTCTGGTGCCATGTTTCTCACTGCCACAATGCTAAGTAGTAACCGATGTTATGCAGAAGGCTCACAACAGGTGCATGATTTCTGCAGGCTGATTTAGACGAACAAGATTGTAGCTCAAATCCACTTGACCATCTTTAAACTCTGATTTGGTTGAAAGATACAGCTGAAGAAAGTCCGACCTTCGGTGCAAAAGAGTTAACATGGGGAATGGCTAGAGTTTGCTTTCATATGAAAGCTGGCAAACCAGTTACCCGTTAGAGGAGATTAGGGCCATTTGCCCACAAGGGTTAGTTAATAGTTAATTGTATTTTTGGCATAATTTAAGTACGTGTGATAAAAAATAACATTTTAATAATTATGTGCAGCTTATATATTACATATCTAGATTTCCATTTCTATGGTTTTTATCACATTTACATGTAAATATAACTGCACTTTGAGCACTTACATGCATGCTCACTGATGCCTGTCAAACACCACATGCTTGGCTGTATTGCATCCATGTTTTTGAGGAAATGTGCTATTCTGATGGCTCTCTCTGTGTGTGCCTGAAAGTGTGTGTGTGTGTGTGTCCACTGTGAACAGGTCTGTGTGTGATGTATCAGCGTGAGCCACCTGTTCTTGAAGCACTGTGGCGAGCGAGAGGTCTGGATCTGCATGAATCCTGTAGAGCTGACACCTGTCAGCCTGTCAGCTCGTCTGCTTAACTGTCCTGTCCTGCACTGGAAAGCAGCTTCCAGCACTGATAACCCACAGACCATGTCTAACACTGACAGCTCCAGTGCCTTACATGGGGACATTGGGAAAAGACACAGACAACAGATAAGCCCAAAAGATGCTTCAATTCAAACGTCTCGTTATGTTAGTGTCAATTAAGCTGTAGGAGAATGAAGAAGACTGCTGGCGAAAAGGTATTGTCCTCTGTGTATGGGTACTACTCTTCATTCTTATGAAAGAAGCCTTTACATGGTAAATTAAAGCAAAGATCCAGACTCATAACATCTTCCTGAAGATATAAACTTGGTCACAAGTCTAGAGTGCAAGGTTGGAGTGCACTCAATGTGGAATTGAAATTATAGTTTATTCTAACAAAGAAATGTACTATGTAATGCAACAATGACAGATCCCCAACTTAGAAGTGAAGCCAGTAGCCCCCTGGCAGCTGATTGGAGTTAAGGTCAACCAGGTCTTGAAAGCCAGACTCAAAAAGTACTTGATGCACCATATCTATTTGTTTTCCAAATATAATTCTGTCATTCTGAGGTTTCGCACATGACATTATGCACACATTGCTTGAGAGTTGTCCGCTATATTGGATATGATACAATTACTGGTGGTTGTATCATGTCCCGGACTGGTTCATTCCCCGGAGGTTGCTGGCTGGGTGAATTTGTTTGCAAAGAAGGTGCTGATTTTGTTGTTAGATTACCACAGTTTCCTGTAATTTTTTATGTTTATCTGTAAACACATGCTAACTACTAGCCAAGTGGCGGCACAGCTTTATAAAATGCAATACAAAACAGAAAAGGAGAAGGTTTACCGTCAAAGTAAAAGTTCTTTGGTGCTCTAGGGAACACATTTCAAAGGGTGCAACTTTTAATTTGAAGGCAATCGGTCTCTGTTTCCGGTTTGGTTCATACTTTTTACAGTTTCACTACAGCTCTTAGTGTAGCTGGCTTGTCTTTTTAAACAAGTCCGTCTAATTTTAAACTATGACTGCAGCAAGATGCTGGCGACCAAAACTGTCACAACATGGTTTTTGCCAACTGGCTGGGGACTACACATTTTTCCCTAGCAACAGGTGGTTGCCAGGGAGTCACTGACTGGTCTGCAGGGCTGTGTGGCTGGGACTTTAGCAATCATTTTCCCAGCGACTGCCACCAATCTCCAGCAACTACTTGGGGAAAACTCATTTTTTTCATCATGGCCAGTAGCTGCCAGACTGGTGACTGGGGCCTAATTCACCTGATCCTACATTGTCCCCATGATTGTCACATGTCCAAAAGGGGTGGACAATTTAACATCACATGGTTAGTGGTCTGCAAAAGCTCAATAGATGTCTATGAGAGGACAGCTTTCTGTTTTGAGCTCTGTAAACACTTTTTAAATTTTATGGACTGAGTCACTAGTTTAGGGAAATGCTTAAAAATGTGGTCATGTCTGCGAAACCTCCCTCTGTATGCTTATTACCTGTACTGATATGGACTACATAATGTGTTGAATGAAAGGATGCCACATCGTTTGATAGAAATAAAAATTATCAACGCAACGCACAGAGGGCTGAATTCCAAGACGTTCACAGTGAAAAAAATGGTGGGTCCATTTTCCTAAAATGTAATTGCAGTAACTCAGTAGTATGTAAGGCTCTTACACTTGACAATGTTGGGGCATGCTCCTAATGAGACAACGGATGGTGTCCGGGGGGATCGCCTCCCAGATTTCAACTGAAATGTGGCCTCCATTTGTAAAACCATTCCTGTTTTGGGGATTGTCTCATTGTTGTCCCTCTAGTGTTTCTGAAAGCAGCTGAAATTGATTAACAGCCCTCTCTGCTACTTAACTGACCAGATCAATATCCCAGAAGTTTACTTGACTTGATCCTATACTCTGATTAAAAAGTGTTATGGCTTCCCTGAACCAAGGCTAGAATTTTGCCTCTCTGCAGT